>JARFOD010094952.1:0-17267 GCA_031763545.1 Mopalia muscosa | reverse complement strand
GAGCAACCGGCCCCAGGAGTAAAAAATTTAATCGTTTTGTTTTCATGGCTTTCGTGGGTATTTCCAAAGGATTATTATGTTAACATCATTTTTTTTAGAAAGCGGCGGACTCTAATATAATGTCATATTATGATACATTCAGCTTATTTTATAATGGTATTATAAGGATAGTCTAGCTACTTATTTACTGATGCCACATGTGGTTGATTGATGTCAGCCTATTAAGACATTGATCACAGGAATTCAACTGACATTTGACACGGTCAGCTCTTGTCAATTTTAGACAAAACTGGTATATTTCATAATATAAGCTTATATACATAATTATTTGCAAAACATACATAGAATGACTCCATTCGATATTATAAACAATTTGGGAAAAAAATCATTAAATTGAATCATTAAATTGAATTATTAAATTGTATTATTTCAAAGAATTGAGCATGAAAGAGGTATAACTGTTGTAAAATAGATCAGAAATATGTTTTACCCGTTTTCTCTGCCTTCATTTTTCAGTTTACCTAATTTCTTGATAAAATGCCTACTCCTAAGCTGTTATTAGGTCTACCGAAATATAAATCTAAGAAACTGTCATATGTTGATGTAAAAGTGAACAGTTGACGTAAATGGTGTAAAAGAAATAGCAAATTGAAAAAGAGACAACAAAAATTTACTTATTATACAAAATATTTTTTTCTGACAGCTTTAGAAAAAAATAATTTACTTACAATTGTTCTGCAGAAAAAGACGATTCCGAATATATATAGGCCCCTATATGTGATGCAAAATTCATAGTAGTTTAGAATAAAACGTTGAAATATAAAAACACTCTGTAGGGTGTTAGAATATCCTTAATAAAGAAAGACCGCAAATAAGTTTTTAAAATAGACCCTTGTTTGTAACTCTTATTTTTCTCAGATGGTTGGAGATTTTTTTTCCAAACTTGCATGTCTTTGTAGACAGCTATTTAAACTAAAATAACGTCATAGTTCTTTTTTTTAAATTCAAGTTAGTTTTTGAACAATTGATTAAAATATATGTAAACAAATAAAAATCTGCCCGTAAAAATATATTTGCTAAATATCTTCAAAACGAAAATCAATATAAAAAACTGCACACTGTTATGTAGATAGTTTACGAGAAATAAATGAGAAAAATCAAGAAAAATGAAAGATGAGACATCAGCCTAGACGTGTGTAAAATTATTGAACTCCGGATTGTTTTAAGATTACTCCCAATACATTAAATACAGATAAACAATTTTTTTTTAATTGAATGAAAAGGCGAAATAGAGTTTTATTTATTGCATCATATATTTCGTTAATTCACGCCTTTGTTAATGGCTATCAGTTGGAGTCCTTCTGGTGGCATGATTAGTCTATATAAAATAAACACTCACAGTTCCCCATGTCTAATGCTCAGTTCAAATAGTGACATAGTAATATTCTGTAAATTACTCAAAATTGTGCGGTTGGCTCAAGACACAATACAGCTGCAAAAAATACATCTGGTTTCATTCATTTGTAGATCAATGCAATTCCCTTTTTAAAGATACTAACAAATTTATGTTTTCCTTAATCAGCAAATTTTGTTGACCAATATTTCAAATTTGTAAGAGCTGTAGCTAAAATTAGGGATGCGTATCGTTTTTTTCTGTAAAGATAGTGATAGCGTGGGTTTATCCCAAAGTTGCTATCTGCGTTGATAAGCTTGATGGTACATCATAGTTATACAATTTCTGGATACATGATAGCTACAAAATGCTAATTTATACAAACTTTGAAAGCTGCCTGCTACAGTTTTGCAATGAGAGTTATCTGCCCTTGAAGGTGAGCAACGTGACGTCATCGAATAGCAGGCTCTCGTTGGCATGATGCAAAAACGTATCTGCTGAAACCATAAAGCACGGTAAAAATGTCCGATTCGGAGGAGGAATCTCCAGATAAACAATTGAAAATTGTTATCTTAGGGGATGGAGCGTCGGGAAAGGTAACTTAAGGTGTATTAAAGTCTAGAACTCTAAAGAAAAGCGGCTGTGTTTTGACACTTCCAACAACAACATGGGTTAGTTACGGAAATCTGTTTGGTAATCTGTCAAATGCCCAGACAGTCACCTCTTTCACATAAGACCAACAACTTAAGGTTGATTGTATTTAATAGAGAAGATCGGAAATCAATTTCACAAATAAACAGCCTTTTCTTTAGTTTCAGAAGTATTTATTATATTCACGTTTCAAATCCATTGTCATTTTGTTATACTACCCATTTGTTATGTTATGCTTATTTTCATTAGAGTTTGTTTTCTCTCACTAACTTTCATAATTTGAAGCTTTTAAAGGTCATATTTTGAACTGCTAAAGTTGTTACTCCCAAAACATGACCTTAAATTTTTGCAAAATGAAATGCATCCTTTGTATTAGCACAATGTATAGGGCTCATTCTTCCGTCTTAGACCTATATCTTGCCTTTTTTAACCCGTGGAGAAAGTTGGAAATTGACCTGCCTTTAGTGCCAGTCTGTCAAAGCATACATGTGATTTTTCTCTGAGATAAGCTTACAGTGAAAACAATGACTAGAATTTACCTATCTGCAATATTTCTTTTCTGATGGTTTTCAATCTTATTATTGAAGAGGGAGATTACTTAAATGTGTCAACTCAGGCAGGAATCTCAAATAAACATTTCTTGAGACATCAGGGAAGAAAGAAGGAGTTAGATTATTGGGAATTTTGTATTCCCCCAAAAAATCATAGAAAAATCAGATATGTGTTTTCAGAGGCCGGCGATAGCGGCGGATAGATTTCCAACCTTCACCATGGGTTGAGATAGGTGGGAAATGGGGATAAAATGGAGGAGAAATGTGCGTCTGCAAATTTCAGCCATTCCAACATTTGTACTGGTAACATAGTAACATGCGATGCCAAACAACTTTTGTTTTCTGAGATGTGTGTTAATTCAGGAAAAATGTCATCAGTTTGAAGAGTGCATCTGTGTACTTAAATTTGTCATGACTGAGAGTATTCGTAACACAATAGTGTATTATTGTAAATGATCTATTGGTTACTGACAGCCATGACAGCTGCAGTCTACATGTCAGTCAAAATGGTAACTAGAAATAATGTACAGTTAAAGTCATAGTTTACATTTAACATCAATCATCAGTACAGACTTTTTTGCAGGGTCTCCTCAAGAGATAATTAACAAAGATGATTGTAATCATCAGGTTTGAAATCTAACTTGCATACGAGGAAGTAATTTAATAAGCTTATACCATAATTGTCTGAAATACTGGTGAAAAGGATAAAATATACGTGACCTAAAATGATGGTATCCAACAATCTTTATTCATAAACAATGACAATAGATTTTTCAGACATCTTAATTAGTAAGTAGGAAAAAAAAAAAGACACTTTACAATCATTTAAACGGAAAATTCTTATAAAGAAATGATTAAATGTTTAAACTAGTATTTATTCTTGTTTTGTCTTTGCTTCTTGTACACTGCTCCTCAACTTCCTTACCGTCTCGAATACTTTCAAGATGGCAGCTCTCGCTAATAAGCGAGCTAAGTTTGGTGAAATTATTAAGTATACCCATGTTTACCGCGCACAGCTTGTACAGATAATAAAATCTTGAAAAAAAACTGTGCATTATACACGTGTGAAAACGGTAAGTGAAATACCCTTGAGTACGACGTTAAACCCCAATCAAACAAACAATCTGCATTATCATCAGAACAATTTATCGCTTTTAAAAAAACTTCAGCTAGAGTTGAAATTTGGTATAAACAATCCTTAGGTACAGACTTAAAAATCTTTTTTTGATGTTTAGGTCACATCGTTTGGTCACCATCTTTAATTTTGGTGTTTTTCTCAAATAAACTTCTTCTAAACATTTATATGTGTGAAACTGAAATTTTGTATTCTTATTCTACGTCAGCAGATCTAAAAAGTTTGACCAAGAATTTGGAAATTCTGTCATTAGTGACATCACAGTGGCGGCTCAAACATGATATCTCAGTGAAAAACTCATTTAATGCTTTAAATGTGATAAATGAAGCTAGCAAGTAATAGGTTCGAAATATTGTCCATATTTCTTCCTGGGTTAATCTTATGGAGAAATTCAGCGAAGTTCAAAGAACTAACTTTATTAATAGGGTAGCTATAGTGTTCTAATAAAGCTTGTAGGATAGTACGTAATCTAATCCAACTTTTAATCGCTTATAATGAAAACCTATGAAGCACAGTTTTTAAATTTACTACCTTGCATACAAAGAGGCTGAAACTACTACATCGATTAGTTTTTGTGTGAGGAAATAGACAAAACTCCAAACATTTAAATAACATCGGGGGTAGAGCCAACAGAGGATTTAACAAGGGGAGATAAAACAGTCGAGGAAGATACAGAAATGACTATAGGACAGAATATACAAGGAGTGGCTTCAGGGGAGGATATGAAGATACTAGATGGAAAGACAAAGATGTTTCTAGTAATCAGAAAAAGATTTATCAACTGGGCCCAGATGGATATCCATTGCGATGTAGAAGTTGTGAATCCATTCAGCATCTTCTTAAGGATTGTACGGACTCCTATGAAAACATGTATAAAACAGGGGACCACCTTCAAAAGGCTGTTCTTTTCACAGGAAATCAACTTGAAGAGATGCAGGTTCTAGTCAATGCCTTTGGCTGACACCCGTCCATCCGTCCGAATGGACACCCTGAACTGAAGAATTGCCTCATTTGGACACCCTATTTCAAGAAACTTTAACATGCAGGATATAGGAAAATTGTCAAAATTGGACTCCCAGTTATATGAAAGGTGAAGCAAAATGACCATTTTGGACACCCTACTTCTGATTTCTGGCCAACCCCCTGGTTCTAGTCAGCGAGTCTATTTCATCAGCTATCTTAGATAGTGCTTGTAGCTCTACAGTGGCTGGGAAGGATTGGATGCAATGCTATTTGGACTCTCTCAGTTCTGATAATGCAGCAAGGGTAGTGCATCAGCACAGTGATAGTGTTTTTAAGTTTGGAGGAGGATGTAGGCTTAAGTCGAAAGGTAAGGTTACTTTTCCCTGTCTGTTAGCTGGTGTGGACTGTGAAATTACATCAGATGTTGTAGAGAGTGATATCCCCTTACTATTAAGCAAATCTTCAATGAAGGAAGCGAAAATGAAACTTGATTTAGAAAACGACATTGCTTCAATTTTTGGAAAACCGATAGAACTGCAGTGTACTTCATCAGGACACTATTGTGTGGCTTTGGAACAGCCTGTTATCAATGTTGCTGATACAGCTGAAGTTTTACTAAGTGTGCAACAACAAGATTTTAGTGAGAAACAGAAAATAATCGAGAAGTTACATAAGCAGTTTGCACATCCCAGTGCATCCAGATTACAGTCATTGCTACAGGATGCAGGGGTATTTGATGAGGAGTACCAAAGATGTATTAACCTCACCTCCGAAAATTGTCAGGTATGTAAAAAGTTCAAAAAGACTCCTGCATGACGAGCAGTCAGTTTACCTTTGGCTACTGAGTTTAATGATGTAGTTGCCATGGACTTGAAGCAATGGGAGCCTGGTGTTTACTTTCTCCATTTAATTGATATTGCCACCAGATTCAGTCTAGCTACAGTCATCAGAAAGAAAACCCCTGAAGTCATCATTGAGAAGATAATGGTTATGTGGATTGGTAGTGGAATGGGTGTACCCAGTAA
This sequence comes from Mopalia muscosa, assembly GCA_031763545.1. Taxonomy (NCBI): domain Eukaryota; kingdom Metazoa; phylum Mollusca; class Polyplacophora; order Chitonida; family Mopaliidae; genus Mopalia; species Mopalia muscosa. Next base: position 11,549 of record JARFOD010094952.1, on the reverse strand, counting down.
ATTTCTAACAGACAATGGCGGAGAGTTTGCTAATACTGAGTTTAGAGATGTAGCTGAAAATCTTAATATTGAGGTCTGTAATACCGCTGGTTACAGTCCTTGGCAGAATGGGTTATGTGAGCGCAACCATGCAGTTGTTGATGACTGTGTAGCAAAGATTTTGGAAGATGACCCCAGTATTGAATTGGAAGTAGCATTAGCCTGGGCAGTCAATGCCAAGAACTCATTACAGATGGTTAATGGTTGGAGCCCTTACCAGCTTGTATTTGGGAGTAATCCAAGACTTCCATCTGTACTTGAGGACAAGCCTCCCAGTCTTCATGGTACAACAGTTAGTGTCAAGTTTGCTAAGCACATAAATGCTCTACATTCCAGTCTATCTACTTCACAAGCTTGTCCTAATTCTGGGAATAGTATGGATGAAGATCAGCTAGATGTTTCGATAAATAGCCCTGATGCAAGTGAGTCCAAAATGGATGAAATTGTTCCTACTTCTGAAATCACTTCTGTAGACGTAGAACCCTTATCTATTTCACATGGAGCTACAAGGAGGAGTCTTCCTGACAATAACAAGCTGATTAGATATCTACCTTGTGGAAGCACAACATGGCAAGAAGGTAGGGTAATAAGTCGAGGTGGCAAAGCTACTGGAAAGAATTGGGCTTATCTTAATATACAAGGGGTGACTGAAGATTTTCCTAAAGGAATTAACTTTGAAACTGGAATCGATGAGTGGATGTATGTTGAAGAATATACTGATGAAGTACGTGTTGTGGACAAGACCGTTCTTAGCTATGAAGATCAAGCTGCAGCTCCAGAACTGGAAATCGTTTAATGTATACTCGGAAGTTAATGATTATAGCTACACCACCAGTAGGTGGGTAGTCACCAGAAAAATATTAAATATTTATCATAAATGGTAATTGTGGTGTTTAAATTTCGCAAATAAGCCATATCGAAACAAATGAGCGGACAGGGGAAACGTTTAAAACGTCCATGAAACACAAACTTGCCAAAAATGCGCATTTCACTAGGTAACGAAAATCGGACACTGTATTGATGTATCAGCGAATATAACATCCTCGCATTAATAAAGCTAAATATACCATAGTTTGATAGTTTAAAGATATCAGCAGAAGTCCATTAACTGATATCAGTCAATTTGATAGTTTTTATTACTTAAAAGTTGTTTATTTCGCGGGGAAGACTGAAGAGATTTGTACCACATGATTTTCATTACATGTTTTCTCATGTAAAATATCCTCTGCCCAACATTTTGAGTTTAATAGAAAACCAATACTGTTCATGGGCAGTTGGGAACACAATAGTGGCATCCATTTTGGTTGTTACATGTATATACATGTAGTACTTATCTGTATTTATTAAATTCACCCATAAATTGTCAGGGTTTGGTCAACCTAAATTTCTAACTACTGCAGAGGATTTTTTTTAAAAGCTTCTGATCTCCAGTACGGCGTTTTTTTTTGGTCACTTTACATGATTGGATGCAATAGATCTCGCTTTGACAGAAATTAGCATTTGTAATCAGCATTACAGAAAGTAACACACTGCTGTACTGATCTGTTACCACCCAGCTTGTCTGTAAAAGCAGTGACTGCCTTGGTCTAGCTTTGAGCACACGATGAGTATATTACGTGCAGTATTAATGGAAATATTTTTTAAAAATAAATTAAAACCCATTTTGTGTGAATGTTCACCTTCCGTCTTCTATAAACGTATGGCTTTGTTGATGTTCAGTTTTCTTTTCAACATTCAGTATTTTACTCTGAAAACGCCCTATATTGATTTTTTAAATTATTTTTGATCCCCCGAAATTCAGCGTTAAAAACTGACGTCTATGAAGCCCTGGTGCATTATATTTTTGCTGTAGGCCCATGCTAGCTTCCTACTGTTTTCATTTCATCCTTCTGAATCAATCAATCAATCAATCATTATGATCATGTGTCATTCGGGTTTTATTACCTCTTGACTATGTCTCTACATACATGCCGCTCTATGCAAATGAAAAACCAGTATTATGGGAATGTTATGAAAAAATAAAATACAGGTAAATAAAAGGTTGCTTTATACTATATAGTGTGTGTGTTATACATGCAGGTTTGTATGAAAACAGCGGTCGACCAGATTTACGGTTTTTATTCGGTGTGACTTTAGTAGTGAGAGTATTATTGAAATGTGATGTATTGGAATCTGCATATTTCCTGAAACAGATTAACGGTCCCAAAAAGCCTGTTGGTCATAGGCTGGAAGATTTGTACATAACAATAAGACTTAAATCTCAACTGAAACGTTAAAGACCCATAATCTATAATCCATAAGCCATCATAATCAATGCAACAGGAGATATAAATGTCGGTGGGACATAATTCTCTTAGCGTGGACCAACGAATTGTTTGTCATCAACACCGGAAACTCTTAAATATTTCTTAAATAATTTTAAGTAAAGAAATATATATACATATCTAGCCAAGGTATAGATATTCATTTATAATCATTTTATTCTTGCTTAATCGATTCAACCTTCTTGCCTATTTACATAGTATCTTCATTTCCTACATTTTACCTAATTTTACCCCATTTACCAACCGTTACAACTCACCGATTAGGTTTATATTTCATATCTCCAATAAAGACTTTGGGAAAAAAAGTCATCATGTCTCTGCAAATCCAACAATCCGACGTATTTTTGATCTGAATATTAATGTAAATAAGCCTTTTTTATGTACGTTTTTTAGGGAATAAACTTTCTCGAAAACACCCGTTCCACATCTACCATCAACCGTTTGAAAGAATATGATTCGAATAGGGAAAAGGTTATAGATGGCTTTACTGCTAAGCAGTCAGAGAAGATAAATGGAGGCACCATCAGTAACCAGTCATAATGGGATTAGTTCAGCTCACTATACTAACATGTATATACAGTGTGCGGTTATATATGTACATTATTGCTTTCACTTTGTCTTGACCGGAACTACATTTACGCTTTGGTTATCCTACACATGTAGCCAGCTGATGACTTTCGCTCACTACATGTACATGCAGGCTTGCTGTACCGCGCTGTGCTTTGCTCTCCCGCGCTCTCTCGGGGTAGGACTTGCTTTTTTATGTGATCACGTCTGTATAAGAGAAATACCCTGGAGTACGACGTTAAACCCCAATCAAACAAACAAACAAACAATCTTGTTTTGTTGCCTGTGCTTGTCTGTCTACTATTCTGAGATAGTATTTGCTGGTGGACAGTGGTGGTGAAGCTTCTCATAGCTCAGGGTCAGCATGAAACTGATCTGATTTCTTTGTGTTATGTCCTGTATTTGTCCTGTCTACGCCTGTGTTCTCTTTGTTTGTTGCTAGTGGTGGCAAGGGTGATTTCTTTCGTCTATTGGTCGGACATGCCGTTATATGATTGAAATATCCTTGTGTGCAGTGTTAAACCTTAATCAAACAAACATTTCATGGAGAGTCAATCGTTGTATCCCTCTAGGGATAAGCCTTTACTTAGCACTGGAAGAATATTAACTTCCTAACGTTATTCTTCTCATCTGGGTTGTGCTAGTGTCAATTATTTTTGGAATACACCACCATCATTAAATGGAAATACCCTTGAGCACGGCGTAAAACACCATTCAATCAATTAAAAGCCTATTAATTGATTAATGCAGTGCCATGTGAATTTATAAAAAACCTTAACAAAAGAAGCAAAACCTAATCGAAATTTTCATTAACTTCAGGTAGCTGCAGCGTGTGCCCCCGGCGATGGAAAGACGGTAACTGGGAGAGATATTTCCAAAGCCTATTGTTCTATAGCAGAGATTTACATGACTGATTGCTGGTAAGATCATTTATCCATTGGACACTTTAGCTATGTGGTGTTGCCCAGCTGTGAAGCAAAAATTAATGAGCTGCTTGTCACATGATCCTGGTGACGTCAGGTTAAGAAGGGTAGCTGATATTATTTATATGACTTGCTCTGTACGCGAACGCAAATTCATTTATTCTGTTATATAATCTGATTGAGAGGGGAGGGAGGGTAGCATTTATGATTTATGGGACATTAATTGTCAGTTGATGTAGGTAACATTAATAAATTATAAATAATGATTGTCTCAAGAACTTTAGATACACATGTAACAGTATGGTTGTATATTTCACTAATCTCATATATATCTCATATATATATTGATCCTCTCCAACCAGGACAAGAAGTAAACCGATATACATGTACTATCATGCTTTTAAGACTGTCGTGATATGGGATCTTTTGCTTTTAGAAAGTAAGCAATATTTACAGTGTTATATGATATATGATCAATCTATATGGACTTGAGATTAGACGTTTTAGTTCTTGAACTGTTCTTTAAACGATATTTTATCCATATTACACAGTATCATATGATTAAGACGTTGGGATGGAAACATATCTACATTATGTTATGTGGTTATTTTCTTGTACGTTTCGTAGGTATTAGTTTAGAGACAATAGGTTTATGATAGCCATACCATGTTGACATATTTATAATCTCTTGGAACAATTTAATGCTACTACATAAACTTTTACTCTGATAAAGTAGAGATTTAAAGCCGACATGTAACATAATGAATTTCAGTTTTTTTGATAAACGAGTGGATAAATATCAATAATAATTAGTTTGCCTTAAGAAAAAAATCTGAAACGTCTTTTTAACATTTAATTAATTTGACCTACTTTTTTAATTGCCACAAACCCTACATGATTATTGTTCTTGGTTCCTCTTTTCTCACCTCTACGACTGAGGAAGCCGAGGGAGTATTCTGCAGGGCCATAGCCCACCCGCTCCCACACGGGGTAGAAAAGATAGTGGGATTGAGCATCCATTCTTTGCAACAATCGATATTTCTTGAAAGCCTGTCAGCTTCAGAGTTATCTGCCGCTGGTATTAAGCGTGCCCTGATAACAATTGCTCGCTCTTCTGCAAACTCAAAGATTGACAGAGCAATATGATTGAGAGCAATATGATTGAGAGAACTCACTAAAACGTGTTTGCCACTGTGGACAGGCAATATTAAAGCTTTGAGGCGAAGTAAGACTGACCAAAGTTCTAATTCATTTATATGAAGGTTTATTTCAATTATTGACCATCAACCATTTGAACGTCTACCGTTGACTAATCCACCCCAGCCTGATTTTGAAGCATCTGTGTTCATATTAAAATCCATTGGTGGGTAAAGGGTAAGATTGCCATTCTTACTAGCTACATGTATATTGTGAAGCCACCATTGAATGTCCTTGGTTGCCAATGTGGACAACTTTATATGGCTGTCATAAGCATTATTGGGTCTAATAGCAACAGTTTTGTCATGATCTAGTCCTCTATAACACAATGAGCCCATCCGCACTGCTCGCATACTTGAAGTGATCAGTCCTATCAAACGAGCGACAAGTCGAATAGAAACTTCCGGGCAGGTTAATATTTGAATACATGACAACAGTATTGTAGAAATTTTCTCATGTGATAGACTAACAGTAAACCTGTTGGAATCGATGATAAACCAGGGGTACGAGATAACCTGTTTTGGGATCAGCATTGACTTATCAGCATTATGCATAAAGCCGAAACATTCAAAACTATGAACAATATGTTCTGTATGTTTCAAGCAAACATCTTCCATTTCATGCATCATTAAAGAGTCATCGGTATAGTATCCACATCTAATACCCTCAGATCTAAATTTAGAATATATGGGTTTAACAATGGTTTTATTTGCACCGAACGTGAAAACTGTCCAAGATGCATTCAGCTTTGAAAGTGTTTTAATGTTCAATCCAAATCTCTTACAAAATTGAACATGATTTTGACGGCACGAATGGTCAACATATGCCGTTGTTCAGAGCACAGCTAGTCTTGAATGTTTGAGCGGCTGGAAGCTATCTCTTTTCATCAAAACTAAACATTTTTTCTGCAGTTCAGAATTTTTAGAAAATTCGTAGATACTTATTTCCCCTCTGGAATTTATATCAGATGAAATGGAGCAATTATAAGCTGCACAGCAGAACATGTCTGTGTACTCCTCATGACAGCCAGACTCAAGCTGGTATTTTCTGACATCATAGTCAAAAACGATAATTAGGTGCGATTTTCGAGAGACGGCCAAATAAGTAGGTCAAATAGATTCAAGGTGTTCATGTCACACTAAATTAAATTATTTCTGATTAGTTTTTGATATTTTATTCATTAATATCCTAATCAAGTAAATGCTTTGTTCGCATTAATAATAACTACATGTAATTATGTTACATGTCAGCTTTAAGCCAAGCATTTATTGTCTTCCATGAATGAGAACTAGAAAAAAATTGATAAATTACACTGTGAGTAGCTTTGTTAAACTTGGTAGTAGTTAGATACAGAGTTCTGTATTTGTAATAGTCTATCACACAACGTAGTCTTATTTAGAAATAAAGAGTTAGAATCCACATAACTGTGTAATTCCAAGTTTTTTTCACTTATCAGCTTTTGTGGGTTCAACCAGGAGCCTACTGTCCAATAATATTTGATATGCTGACCTTTCTGACATGATTCATATGCCAAACGAGACATGAAATCACCCATTAGGCCATAAAAAGTTAATAAATGGTTTATCTGGCACTGCCACATCATGTCAAAACCCCTGGCCTCAAACTTTTTATGGCAATTAAAAATAAAAAAATAAAATGTGAGTATGAGTATAATATGTTTTATTCTACATGTATCTATATCCCAAAGTAAATAAGTTATATCTGTAAAAAAAAAAGTTTTTTTGCTTTAAATCAGTTGATATTAATAAATACTTAATAAACAGACCGATTTGCCTCACATTTGGCAATTTCAGTTTCTCTCTCTAGTTGTTTATTTCCGTTTAATAGACTAAAGGGAGATAATTCAGTTTAAATGTCAAAGCTCAAACGGATACAGTTATACACAAGTAGTGTAATTCTGAAAAACGATAACTTCATATTGACTCAATATTTCAGCATTTATTATACCATCATCAGGAGATGATGTTATCTCCCATAACAGGTGTCATAAAGAAAAAAATATTTAATTAACATATGTTGATTATCTATACTAATCTCACCACTTCATTTGAATTGGTTTTTTAATTAGACCCCCTCCCTTGGCTTCCTCGGTCGATTGTAAGAGGCGAGAAAAGAGGTTGTTTTCCGTTGCCCTAGTGTTCGCAGAGCTAAAGGGTAACGGGATGCAGAATTGTTTGGAATGTTCTGTATTTTTGTCCGTTGTCATATAAGTGAAATACCCTTGAGTACGACGTTAAACACCAATCAATCAAACAAACAAACAATATATGGTATACTGTTCCAATGATCGCTATTTAAATATTAAATGAAATTGTTAAAGTTGTGTTAAAATATGTAGTTCATGTATTCCAGGACCTGTCGCGTTGGTATGATCTGCTATTAGATGTAAACAAGTGTCTCGGAATCATAAAATCACGCTTTAAATACTAAACAAATTATAGTATAATAGTAAGTGTGATTTTTGTGGTACATTTCGCGTCAGGTATAGATATGATCTGTCAATAGAGTGGTACGGTTGCTGACCTCGCTTCTGTTCGCGGGAGTCACTAGGGCTTTCCTGAGTCAGCCTAAATAAATAAGTAAATGCAGAGAAACAAACCGCTTTTAGTTTTGAGGAAACAACTGGAAGCCACCATGGCGATACTTTTCGAAAAATTACTGATCCGTCAGTGGTACGTATAGAATCTAATCCGAAGTTGATTGAGCTGGTGTTGCTGTAATATATGATTGTTGAGATTTCTTACAGGTATGGATAGGTAGAGCAACATTGCCCTCACAGTTATCAAAGTGTGATTCTACAGCGGCAAATCTGCTTCCTTGAGATGCAATGGTCTTTATGGTCGATGTGAACAGCTTTGTGCCTTTCACAATGTCGATTTGTCCGATGATGGTCTATTACGAAATCTAAATTAAATTGCACCTAGGCTACAATTTTATAACGTTTCTTTGAAGGAAAGACAGATTGAGCATGTCCTGTAAACTTGGTGAATGAAGATCTAAAATACACAATTGCCCCATATAGCCTACGGCTACAATTGTACAGAGGAAAAATTACAGGAAGCAACTGACACAATTTTACTGCTAGGCATCTCTGTCAAATTTATTAAATTATCGCTCGCTGTGAACCCATGTTCCTTATGAGTATCTCTGATGAATAACAAAATCCACTCATTTTTTAAAAATTCCACTAAACTTATAAGTGCACTATTAGCTTAATGTATTATAGAATTTAGGGATTAAATCTGTTATAACTCTGACGGACCCTCTTACTACTTACAGGAGCTTAGATCGGACAGTGTGTAACCTAATTGTTTATTCAGTGAAGAAAAAATGAAATGCATTTTTTCACCAGTCATTGGACCCAGGGCAGCAGATGTCACGACAAAATTATCATTACCACTTTTACATCTTATAATGAATTTACATGTAAACGAAATACAAGCTTTTCCATTAGTTATCATGTACAACTGAAGGAGAATTGGTGTCCTTAACGTTCCCACCAACTTCTGTCAGATCTTAACACTTGTATCGATTAAAATCACCTTCATTATGCGTTTCAAACCAGCAAAAGGTTTTATCCTTGTGGCAAAAGGGAATTCAGTTTCGTTAGTAATCCGCTAAAGGGAGAGTAACTTCCGGTGGCTGTCTTGTGCATTTCCATGATCATGTCTCTGTTAGACTGTATATTTGAGGATCATTACATAAAAACGACTTTAACAACGACCATGAATAAAGTGGGGCAAAATCTAATAAATTTTACCGCCAATGATGTTGATACCAAACAGCCTATTCATCCCGAATAATACCGCTCTAATGGACATGATAGCAAAATACCGCTTAATAAATAGATCATTAGTACCGGACTGGAAGGGTCGACTATTGTGCTCAAATCCTATTTCTCGTTAATCCTCTAAGTCTTCTATCGTTTGTCAACCTTTTATAAGTAGTTTTCAAACACAGACACATGATTAACTGATTTGTAAAATATCACCATTGATGATTCCAGAACACCGCGGCCCTAAAGCGGGTTTTGTATTGTTTAAGAATACAAACAGGAAGACACAGTAGAATCGGACTGGAACGTAATGAAATTATGTCAACTCAGTTGGCCTACGTGAAACAAAGCTGACGATGAGTTCCATTTCTCTTAGTTCTACCATATATAACAAGATTAACTTTATGTTCTTCGAGCCATAAAGTGTGATCAAGTGTAACCAATCTGTCAATGTATTTTTCCAAGGTCTTAGAAGTACGAAAAGCTTTTTTGTGATATTTGTAATATTTTATTCCTTCTTTAATTCAGGGTATCCAGGATCGTGTATCTGTATAATGCTCTTTGTACAAAAGCAGTATATGCATTCATTATAATAATACTTTCTCAGTTACTTACTTAATAATCATTGTCTTTCAAGAGAATTGCAATTTTCACAGATTTTCTTTGGAGATATGATGTTGGTTTTCATGTGTAGTAGAAGTAAAATGTTTTATATGCCAAGGTTTGTAAAAAAAAAAGGATTGACTGAAATAAATGTGAATAAGTGAAGTTTAAATTGCTCTCAACTGACTATAATCGGATATAGCACATTCTGTTTTGGGCATGTTGAACATAGCCGGAACCAAATGTACTAACAATTTGTATGATCTACTTCGATGCATGGTGCCTTATTAGGAAATCTTGGCAAATTATATGTATACGCATTGAAGGGATTAAATAAATTGTTTGTTAATGCTGCAGTTTAATTTTCTATTGGCAGACCGCTTAATGGGATAAGCCGGAAGTTGATGTACGGAAATTTAGCACATGTTAACCCTATTAGCCTATCAGCAAATATACAGATTAAACAACACTCTGTAGTGACACATCGTCACAATGGAGGGATTTAATATGTAATTCAATAATGCTGTGTCGTGACTAATTACACTTAATTGATGCAACAGTGTTTGCACAGTTTTACGTGGATATAACCACCCTTATCTCTTGTTGCTATATAACCATGAATATAACCAGCCCTAAAGTTTCTATATGTGCATTTTCTGTTAATTTAACAATCACCCTACCGAGTATGAAGTTATCAATTCAACAAATTCATTAACAAAGCTCACACTGCTTAACTGGTAAATCGGTTATCTCGGGGTTAATCATCCATTGAATACCTCAGTTAATGAGAAACAACACATCCCAGACTTTAACGCTGGACAGTCGGTCTGTGAGTTTCACTTCCTCTGTACAGCAATGTACATACGTTGTTGTGTTTTGAACAACAGTATTACATTTGACAAACATCTACCTTCAGTTGTATGTAAATATGTTAAACACATTTCAGAGTAAAACCTAATTCTCTTGTTTTTGTTGTTGAATAATTCAATTGATTTTATCTTAAAGCCCATTTCATATATATACTTCATTCGCAGGCGCTTGGGATTTTTAACCGCTTATATAGAATATACCCTAAAATTGTGCGAGGAAACATTTTTAAGTGCTAAAGTAATTGCACGGAAACTCTTTTATTCTTATATTTGTGTTCTTACGTCAAAGCTGATTGGGACAGCAGATGTAATACAGTTTAGTCGACATGCATGAACGACGTTCGATCGGAATTTGCCATTATTCTGCACGATTGCGAGCGAATGGCTAGTTGAAACTTACTGTGCGTAAGTCGAAAGAGCATGGTTTTTCGCAACATTGACATGGCACGCCTCATATCAGCTAGATAACATTTAGTTTGCCATTAAATATTAATCAAACAAAGCCTACCCTAGAAGTTATCTATACGTTAAAAATGTCTTTAATAGGTATTTTTAACCATTTTTTTGACGTTTGTGTTACAACATAGCAGAGAATGATATTTTGCATGTATTTGGATGGCCTACAGGTCAGCCAGATGACGCGGAGCAACTATTGCCCCTATCATCGTAATCCGAATATCTCAGCCGGTCAGATTACACGGGTCTCTGAAGATGGTCAGAGTAAAATTACATGAACTGTTTCACATAAACCCTCAGGAAAAAATATTACACGAACATTGTTATTATGCATATGAAGGAACATGTGGACAGTATTGTATCATGTACTCAAATATGTATTATATATTTCTAAATTGCAAAGAAGTTGTGCCAATGGCAATATAGGTTTCTTTCTGACCATCATTCTAATAGGGATAGAACCGGGCTATCCGGTCTCTGGTCAGTACGTTTCCGCAATCATGTTTCCACCTACGTCTGTACTTTTGAAGTCTCCTAACAGGACATTGACTTACCTTGTCTAAGGCGAACATCTGACAACCAACACTGCGTCCAAAAACGGATGTAGTTTGGAATATATGCAGGCATTTAAACTTCCATGAAACACCGTAGAACAGAACAAGACACGTGAAATTATAATTTAATTTAATTGGCCCGAATTTCTGATTTTTTTTTTCTGAGCTTGCTTTATAGGTCTTGGTCATCTTTATTCAAATATCTACCAACTCCCCCCCCC
>JARFOD010094941.1:0-17269 GCA_031763545.1 Mopalia muscosa | reverse complement strand
TTCAACATATGTAAAATAAATAGTTAATTTTACATATGTGGAAAATAATTTCACATATGTGAAATTCTTTTCCACATATGTTGAATTCTTTTCCACATATGTTAAATTCTTTTCCACGTATGTACAATTCTTTTCCACATATGTAGAATTCTTTTCCACATATGTAGAATAAAGTCATTTATTTAACATATGTGGAATATAATTTCACATATGTGGAAAAGAATTCAACATATGTAGAATAAAGGTAGAAGTGATAAAACGGCTTATAGCCCTCCATGTGTCTGATATGTTTTTTACCGAATGTGGTCGCCAAATCCATACAAACAATATTGCCCTCAACCAGTTATCTACCTTTACATGCTGATGCAACCAACGGACACGAAAAGATGACCAAATCGCTGCGATACTTTGGGTCCAATTCGATGTATTTAGAAATTCTTGAAATGCTGCATATCAGCAAAATTAAATGACTTAATTCTGATTGCATGGTGAATAGTATCGGTTTTGATTGGGCATAGTGACTAGTGACATATTAAACTTTGCTAAAAAGAAACGATTGGACGTTTCTAATTTCTAATCTTAAGCTAATGTAAACTGTTTGGGCATATGACCTGACAAAACAAATAAAATAAATGTTATGAAAGATCAGAACTGTATACCGTGGGGTGAAGCTGGCCAATTCCCGTTTTTTTCTCTCCATGAATTCCGGTATTTAGTCCTCATTTGTTATGTACCAAAAATGAGCCAATCAGAAGAGGGCTCTCTTGGGAATTGCAGACTAGCGGCATTTTAAATTTAAACCAGCACATGTGAATATATCTTCTCTTTACTTTTCTTATTCAAATGTGTAATATTAATAACTGGTCAAACTTTTGTTTTTGCAGTTATTTGACTACATCCCAATGAATTGTAATCAACAAAATTATTTATAATATGAATATGGGGTTGAGTTGTTATAACATTTCTGCCTCAATGTCATGCTAGTATCCATGAGGATGGTATTTTGTACTATAGGGGGAAGTTAGCCACAATATTGGGGCGAAGTTGGGTGTATGGCCAGCTTGACCCCCAACTGAAAATTATCATTATTCGCCAGAAGACAAAATAGCAAACATTAAATAAAATTAAGCCAGTAAGCGTTTTCATTTCGATACAAATGATATACACTCTTTAAAAAAAGAAACGCAAAAGAGAATTTTCGGACCTAACATATATGTTATTCAAATGAATTGAAATCACAACGTCATCAATGTACATATATGAAATTCGGCTCAATGACACATTGGTGTATGGAACACCCCTCTCGAAATTTACAGTCCCATCTGCCTACACAACTGTCCGCCAGGTGGAGCCAAAGTCAATACCTTGTATGATCACCCCTTGCAGCCAGAACTGCGCGACATCGCCGGGGCATGGAACGAAGCAATCCTTGGATGTTCCTCTGTGGAATCCTTTCCCACTCTTCCTGCAACATGTGGAACAGCTGATCAAGGGTCACTGGTTGATTTTGGCGCTGGCGCACTCGTCTATCGATTTGGTCCCACAGATGCTAGATAGGGTTCAAATCCGGAGATTTGGATCGAGGGCCATGGGAGGACATTGGAGTTGTTGTTGGCGAGGTAGTCCACTGTAGCACGTGCCGTGTGGTCGAGCATTATCGTGTTGAAAAAGCTCCCTCTGGCGGCCGACAAGCGGAAGGACGTGTGGACGGAGAATGTCATCAATGTAGCGATTGGCTGTCAAATTGCACCTCACCAGCACGAGTTCCGATTTTCTGTTGTAGGAGATGGCACCCCACACCATGACACTATCCCCGCCGAATCTGTCAACTTCCCTTATACAGTTTGGTGCATATCTTTCATTGTGTCTCCTGTAAGCACGCCGTCTGCCGTCACGTCGCCTGAGCAGAAAACGTGACTCATCTGAGAAACATATTCTCCTCCGATGTTGCAGATTCCATTGCTGTACTCTGTTACACCATCGGACCATTTGACGCTGATGTAGACGTGTTAAGAAGGGGGCAACTTTGGGTCGTCTTGCTCGGATTCCAGCCTCCCTTAGACGGTTCCTGATTGTTTGGTCGGACACTCTGCGGGCTCCAAACTGTTCTTGGGCTGTGTCACTTGCGGTACGATGGTGATCACGCAAATGAGATACCCGGATGTATCGATCTTCAGCCCGTGTGGTGGACTCGAGGCCTCCCCGATCTTGGACGGTCATTTACAGTATTGGTCTGGACATACCGATCCCACAAGCGTGTTATCGTGCCAAGATGATGTTGAAGGTCCTCGCAATGGCACTATTGGATTCGCCAGCTTGCAAACGCCCAAAGGCAATATTTATGTCGGCTGCCTTGAGACGTGGCATGTTATTCGATCCTTACTTTCGATAATTGTCACAAATCTGCCTGATTCATTTGGGTTTTTATAGCTGAGCCCATGCTTTGCTTTGCACGTGCAAATCGGTTATTTTGACTTTTACTTGTTTTTCAGGATAATTTTCATGATCATGATAAAAACGACCATTAACAGCGTTCTAAATCACCAAGAGTTTCCTTTGAGCGAGCGTTTGGTTAACATGGACGTTAGAAACATATATCATCACAACATCTATATTTGGTCGTGCGCGCTGAAAACAATAAGCTACTTTTTCAAATTCTCTTTTGCGTTCCTTTTTTTTAAGAGTGCATAATTTATACCTTAGAGAATCCTTGTTAGAGACAACCTTAAGCCAACAACTATATAAGATATCCAGCGCACCATATACACAGATATTAGGAGCACTACTAGGTATTCCTAAAATATATTTACAACATTGAGTATACACACTTTCTCTATTCCCTGTGTTACCCATCCACCAAATTCAACACCCATTAAGCAGAATAGGTTTGATCATGGTGTTAACAATTAACAATTTTGTTCTGATATCAACTTTTAAGTAATAAAAGCACTTCTTTAATTTAAATATGGACTTCTTTGCTTTATCAATAAGGAGTTTTCTAGCGTCCGACATATTCAAATTATATTTTAAAATTTAATAAACAACATTTTTTTAATTGTATGAAAAGGCGAGATAGAGTTTTATCTATTTTGCATTCACTGTTTAATACTTAATTTAAAAAATGTCTTTAAATGGCCGTTTCAACTTGAGTCACGTCGGCATCATAGATTTCGTTCACACCTTTGATAATGACTATCAGTAGGAGACCTACTGAGGGCATAAGTATTCTTTATAAATGTGTGTTCCAACATCCACAAACAATTGTTCTCCAGGTCTACTGTTCAGTTCAAGTACTCACCTGCAACGGTCAGGCAATTGATCTGCTGGCACTTAAGCAGATCAGTTGAGGTGAGATTATCACGTTAATCCTGTCCGCCCTTAGATACACTTAATCTTTGAGGCACGCATTTTACAATTTAAATATAACAAAAACCATGCTAAGTTACTTTTTTTGTAAACTTTTTTGCATTATCAAGATTATGAAAAGAAGATTTCCGAAAGACAAAAAAATGTTACCCCTGACTAGAGTCCATAAAGGTAAACATGCAAAATGATTTAATACGTCCGCGTGCATAAAGCTCGTTAGAGTAATTCACCTGTATGTAATTAGCTGAACTGGTAATATACCTCTCCTCCCATGTCGTGTGACATTTGTTCACATTTTGAGGACAATCGGACTATTCAATATGGAAATACAGTGCTGAACGTAAATGGACACTGTTTCCTCTAAAACACTATCGTTTAATTATATTATTTAAAATGCCCAGATTTAATATTTTTTTCCTTTCTGGAAATTCCCTTACCACATTTAAATACAAAAGCTCTCACATGGCTGACGCTAATGGAAATTGATTAGCATGTATCAAGCTCGTTAGGGTAATAAATATGCGTGTAATAAGCTGAACAGATAATATTCCTCTCATCTCATGTTGTGTGACGTTTGCTTAAAATGTTAGGATTATTGGGCTATTTAATTTGGAGTTATTTGGATTAAATTGAAAACCTTGTTTAAGTAATTAATATCCATATAATGAGCTTAAGGACTACCGCTACATACGAGAGTGATACAAAGAAGTAATCTTTAAATTTATTGTTAGATTCGTCTGTTTAAGATTAATCTAGACGTAAGCTCACATTTCTTCGTACAGGTAAGCTAAAAAGGATAACATGCTACTACATCGTGGAATTAATTAAAAGTTATTTCTACGGTTGACTAGTTTGAGCTACCATTGACGATACAATTTCGAAGATAATCCGTATTAGTGACCGGGTGCTTCTTGGCTCTGTATTAGGTCCTTTTATCTATCTGTGTAACAATTATATTTTGATAAACCTAGAGTTAACAATTACCCTATCTGTTGAAAATTCTTCCTTTCCTATTTCTATTTATGATAAACTACATGCTGCTGAACACAGAATTGTAAAGCAATTAACTGGTTTGCCAATGTGGGCAAATCGATGGTAAGTGTACTTTAAAAGTGAACTATCCATACACCTGTAAAGGTTCAAGCTGTGATTTGTATGTGAAATACCCTACGGCCACCGGTCTGTACTTTGTCCTGGTTTGAATCGAATAATAATATGTAACAAAAGTGAGACAGAGGCTGCAAAGCAGATGAAACCAAAGTCTACAATTCCCACCTGACATCATTCAACTGAGATTTGCAATTGCTAATATCCACTTGAGTTATGGCAGAGCTGATGCAAACATATACTCCTTATATATCAGCACCGATCATTTATCTAAAATATCAAGGTGGCTATCAAGCCTAAGAGCTAAAGTTATCAATGACAGAATATTGCCATTTTTTAAATAATCTACCTTCCACTGTTCCTGATATGCGGGAGTGTTGAAATGCAATGCTGTTACAAGGACGAAAATAAATGTTTTGCATACGATATAATTGAATGGTGAACAAATTGTCGGTGAATTTGAACTCAATCACTCATTGCTGCGCCAACACATAAGTGGACATCATGAAATATTCTCTATTGATCACCATCAAACGACTCAGACAATCAACCTGTGGGGTTTCAGAACGAATAATGACAAGATACATACACAAGTCGTGGCTGCGTGGTACATATTAAAGCACAACCAGAGTGCACAAGAAAATATAATACCCCCTACCCCCTTATTTGCAACAGTAGTGTTGTATTCATCGTTTTATCTAGCCATCAGTGCTGGGAGAAACGATTAACTTCAATTAGATTCTAAACAAAAACTTTCATGTATCATTGTGTGCTATAGAAGTTTACTATGCAATTAATCATGTTGTGTTTGAGAGCATGTATTTTGCGCATGACCCCATGCACAGTCTGTGAGGGCAATACATCGAAACTTCTCAGGCAAGCTTGGATTGTCTGTAGAAGTTTACCGACCGTTGTGATTCCCACAAAACAATATGGCTTAGTAAACCAGTCACAACAAACAGACACCACAAAATACCATTGTTTAGTTTTCTATAATTCTGTTTATTAAACTGTCATCACATGTTTCTACATACACCAGTAGACATACTTTAGAGATTTCAATCTAATAGGCAATTGCATATATGTTCCCAATGAAGAAAGATTCAACATTACTACCTTAATTTAAACCCCATGAATTACTTAATCCATTTAGAGATACCTTCTTATTCCCACGTCTGATTGTTGATTTCCGCCTTTTAGTATTTCCTGAAATGAAATAAAATAATTGGGAGATATAAGACTTGACGTATGATACGAGGAATGTACTGCACGGGGTATACAGTATAAGATTCATACCAAAATACATGTTTGTGATTATTGAATAGAGCAACGTGAAGAAAGTCCTAGAATAGATTATTTTGTAATGGGAAGGCAATTGTTATACATGCTTATTATTCGCGGTGTTAGCTACTAAAATATAACAAAGAAATAAGAACATGTGGCTATGAATATTAATTTATAAGAGTTAATAAACTAACCAAATTATGTCGGAAACACAGCATGCAATTACACACAATTACACATGAGGTAAGTAAAACTCCAGAAGGGATTGAGATATGTGATAAACATGATCAACAAAAAGACAGAGACCTTATTTGATAACAGTGAGAAACATAACAGCAAATGTTTATTCATGATAAAAATCTGCAGCCACTTGGTCGAGACTTTTCAGCTGTTGCCACTTGACAGATAAATTGAAATGCCACATGTGCCAGTAGGTGCCTATATATACAACTTGGTACGTAGCAGACGAATAAACCGGTTATTGGTAAATTTAAAAGATACAATTTGTTTTAAACCAGCCACAAACAATGAATACTGCAGCCACACCTTGCTTCATAGAAAATATAGATAAAAAAATGTCTATTGCAATAATTTAATCTCGATCATTGCCAACGGAAGTACAGAAAAGCGTATACTACTAGAGAGGAAAAACTCAATAGGGACCATTTATTTGCTTGTCCATGTTAAAACGGGTAGACAGAACACTGATACTTTCGTTTAAAATATTCTCATAATGCAACACTCGATATCTGTGTTGCATTATGGTGCGCTACTTTCTTTATTATCATTAATTCTATTCAAGACATCACGTGATTTTAAAGATAACGCATTGGCTGACTGCCTGTACATGACTAGTAACTAGAGAAAGAGCGAGAAAAGCCAAAATCCTGAATTGACGATATAAGCCTACCTTATCCACGGTGAATCGGTAGGCATACTTATAGGCATACTGGTGCCAGCTATCACATAATTTGTCATAATAATCTAAAAGCTTCGTCAAGATCCTGCGAATGAATTTCAACGTCTGTTCCAAAAACTATAAACCGACAATAACATTCACTCATATACACAACTGACTGTGTCAATGCGCGGTTGTGCCGTTACGCTGATCCGTCAAAGTCAGGATGGGGACCCCACTGTGTCAGTGAGTCACATCAGACTGTCCCATAGGGCAGGAAGTCCTCATTTTAGTGGATATATCTGGGAATACAGGTATATGTAGCTCAGACTAATCCAGGCGCAGTCCACATAAACTCAGGTAATCGGTATTGTTCTCATTCGTCCGTCTCCGTAAAGATTCCGGAATACTGCTAAAATTTCACTCATCATTCACGACCTTTGGGCGGTTTAAAAGCCCATAAAAACATGTGAATATTTGAGATATACAGACTGTGAATATATCAGAACGACATTAACGTCTAATCTATTGATATCCAATTTTACGTAGGCGAAAAAACAAGTAAAACTGAATCCACTAACGCCCCCAATGACTTGAAAAAAATAATATGAAAATATGAAAATATACTATTTGCTTGATTTTCATTTTTTGCAGTCTAAAAAATATTAATTTATCCATTTATTAAATGTAACCAGACAAACATCCTCATTTCTTTAGCGGATGAAACTTGGTTTACAAGGGGGTAAATGAAAAACAGCCGTAGCGGTTTGAGACACCAAAAGAGTCCCGATTATCTTTTATTCCTTCCATCCGCAGTCATCCGTTATCCGTGAATACAAGGTTGTTCATATCCAAGATTAAATCGTTTTTTAACACACATACATCTTTTTGGGAATTATAATAACATTTTCTGCGGAATTAAATATAGTCTTTTATATGCTTTGAAGTCTTCGATAGCAGCTGTTTAATGGAAATATTAAAGAGCGAAATCAAGTAATTTTCGTTCAACGCATTGCCTTGTTCGCCTGCAAACCGATATAGCATGTCGCTAGTTCATGTGCTGAGCGAGAGAGTTCGTGATGTATGGGCAAATCAAGGTTAAAGCTTACTGTTACATATTCCTGTATGTTGTAATCCTAGGTTTTACTATGCCGCTTCTGTGTGAATTACAACAGAAACCGTTACGTTATGAAACGGGTTATAGTTGAGGCGTTAAAATAGAATTGCTCGATTGGAATTCGCTTTTGCTCGTATAGTAGGCCAGTTCATCTTAAAATCAGCAAACAATTAGAAGACGACAAGAAAAAGCTGTACCTATCAGGTTTAAAACCCACGTAGTTTTGTTTGTTTGTTTGTTCGATTGGGGTTTAACGTCGTGCTGAAGGGTATTTCACTCATATGACGACGTGCAAGCGCAATGGGTGAAGGAAACCACCCTCGACACCACTTGCAACAAACAAAGACAACACGCGTCAAATACTGGACGACAACAACACGACGCAATACAGACGCCGCAAACAGATCGGCTTCCAGTTCCCCTGAGAGCACCTGGGTAACATGAAACTCCCACCAATCCCCCCGCCTAGTTAGAGGGACGAATACACATGAGAAGCGTTACAATTGGCCGTCAAATCTAAGTAGCTTAATTTATAACCATGAAGCGTAAGTCGCGTGGTAATTAAATAAATATACTACTTACGCGGTCAGCGACAAGCAAGACTGATAAACATCTGTCTGTCCCCGACATAACCAAGGCGACCATGTTGAAAATAAAAATTATCCAATATCAGCAGATCACCTCGCCTTAGACGGGTTCCACGAGCGTTCTTCCAAACCACTTCTCTCATCGTTTGTCTAACTTCTCTCGGAATTTCACTTCCATCTCCATAGTAGGTGTGGAAAGGCATCAACTTATCAGGAACGTGACCCATCTCCTGCCAGCTGGGATGATACCGGAAGTAATCAACGTTCAATAGAATGGGATTGAACCAAAGCTCCTCTCCTGTAATAACAGTAGCTATGTATTTATTTATTCATCTGATGTTAGATCAACAGAATTAAATCCCAATTACAGCTCATGGCCAGCATTATTGTGGTAGAAAAACTGGGTATTAAATTAATCCAGAAAACCCACGACCTTGCTTACATATCAACCCACATACAGTCCGCTGGAATCGAACCCGCGACACCAGATGTTAGGGGGATATGTGGACCAGAAGCGTACACTCTAGAACACCCCGCCACGGAAACCGCTGTAGACAAGTAGACAAGTATATACCTATTTCTACCAAATAATATTTAAAAAGTCACAATCATTCTCATTTCGAACTTGACATAAATTTCGTGGGTATCCAAGGAAGAAAGAAATTAAAAAAGAAGGCAAAGAAGAAAAATAACCCCGTGAGATACAAAATACGAGCAAGGTCAGAGAAATCGAAACACACGTGTCCATGATGCGTTAGTCTAGAATTAATTTTCTATTTTGCGAAACGATGACTGGGTGAAAGGTTTTTTACTAACCAGTGACAGGGTGCTTTCGAGTGGCTGGAAGGTTGTACCATAGAGTAAGAGAATCATCGTTATTCCAGCGAAACGACTGCCCCCTTTCTACCATCACCTCTTCCATTTCACGTCTGTCGTCGGTGTAAAAGACCTACGAGTAAAGAGTGTTACTTTATATGGACATGGAATAGTGAACATAACAGAATGGTTTGAGGCAATAGCGCATCAACTGGAACGCAAAAAAGTTCTGAAAAATTTGCAGGTTTTAGAGGTCCTTTGTTTTGTTTTTTTGAAGTATCAATAAATTCTCACTAACAGGTTGGATCTTGTCTTATATTTGTCAATTCACCGAATCTATTTTAACTAACACTATATAGTATTGCTATAACAAGTTTCTCTTAATTTTCTCAAGTTATTTTTTTCCTTAACTACAGTCAACCTCCCGAACCCCAATACCCCCAACCCCAGCCTTCCATCCAAAGAGAAGTCTCATCAGTTTTTCTCAACTTTCTTTTTTGCTGAATATATTATGGCAGAGTTTTCAGTAATTTTTAAAAATTTTCCTGTACGGTTAAAAAAAAAAAAACACGAGTGGAAGTCACGGAAAGCGTTTAAATATATTTCTTCATGAAAACTATGCTATTATATATAACCTGTGTGATTGGGAAATAATGCAGAAGCCATGGTACAGGAAAACAATTGTTGGCTTTCTCCTCTCTGGCTTTGCAGCGACCAGGTCTGTCCCCAGGTAACTGAAGCCACCGATTGTTGGCCTTCTCCTCTGTTTTTGCGGCGACCAGGTCTGTTCCCTGCTAACTGAAACCAGCTATTGTTTGCCTCCTTCTCTATGGCTTTGCGCTGACTAGGTCTGTAACCAGCTAACTGGAACCAGCAATTGTTGGCCTTCTCCTCTGACTTTGCGGCCACCAGGTCTGTCCCCAGCTAACTGAAACCAACAATGCTTGGCCTTCTCTTCTCTGGTCTTTGCGGCGACCAGATCTGTCTCCCGCTAACTGCAACCAGCGAGTGTTGGCCTTGTCATATCTGCCTTTGGGCCACCAGGTCTGTCCCCAGTTACTTGAAACCAGCCATTGTTTGCCTTCTCCCTCTGGCTTTGCGGCGTCCAGGTCTGTCCTAAGCTATCTGAAACCAGCGATCCTTGGCCTTCTGCTCTCTGACTTTGCGGCGACCAGGCCTGTCCGAAGCTAACTGAAAACATCGATTGTTGGCCTTCTCCTCTCTTGGTTTGAGGCGACCAGATCTGTCGCCAGCTAACTGAAACCAGCGATTGTTGGCCTTTTCCTCTGACTTTGCGGCCACCAGGTCTGTCCCCAGCTAACTGAAACCAACAATGCTTGGCCTTCTCCTCTCTGGTCTTTGCGGCGACCAGATCAGTCTCCAGCTAACTGCAACCAGCGAGTGTTGGCCTTGCCATATCTGCCTTTGGGCCACCAGGTCTGTCCCCAGCTAATTGAAACCAGCCATTGTTTGCCTTCTCCCTCTGGTCTTGCCGTGTCCAGGTCTGTCCTAAGCTATCTGAAACCAGAGATTGTTTGCCTTCTTCTACCTGGCCTTGCGGCGACCAGGTCTGTCCCCAGCTAACTGAAACCGGCGATTGTTGGCCTTCTCCTCTCTCGCCTTGCAGCGACCCGGTCTGTCCCCAGCTATCTGAAACCAGCGATTGTTTGTCTTCTACTCTGACCTTGCGTCGACCAAGCCTGTCCCCAGCGAACTGAAACCAGCGATTGTGGCCTTCTCTTCCCTGGCCTTTGCCGGGACCAGGTCTGTCCTCAGCTAGCTGAAACCAGCGATTGTTGGCCTTCTAATGCCTCACTTAGTGGCGACCAGGTTTGTCCCCAGCTAACTCAAGCCATCGATTGTTTTCTCCTCTCTGGCTTTGCGTCGACCAGGCCTGTCCCCAGCTACCTGAAACCAGTGATTGTTGGCCTTATCTTCTGTTGGTTTGTTGTGACCAGGTCTGTCCCCAGCTAACTGAAACCAGCGATTGTTGGCCTTCTCCTCTCTGGCTTTGCGTCGACCAAGCCTGTCTCCAGCTAACTGAAAGCTGCGATTGTTGGCCTTCTCCTCTCTGACTTTGCGGCGACAAGGCCCGTCCCCAGCTAACTGAAACCATCGATTGTTGGCCTTCTCCTCTCTTGGTTTGTGGCTACCAGATCTGTCCCCAGCTAACTCATACCAGCGATGGTTGGCATCCTCATATCTGGCCTTGCGTCGACCAGGCCTGTCCAAGCTGACTAAAACCAGCGATTGGTGGCCTTCTCCTCTATGGCCTTTGCGGCGACCAGGTCTGTCCCCAGGTAACTCAAACCAGTGATTGTTGGTCTTCTCCTCTCTGACTTTGCGGCAACCAGGTCTGTCCCAAGCTCATTGAAACCAGCGATTGTTGGCCTCCTCTCTGGCCTTTGCGGCAACCAGGTCTGTCCCCATCTATTTCTGAAACCAGCGATTGATGGTCTTCTCCCCTCTGGTTTTGCGGCCACCAGGTCTGTTACCAGCTAACTGAAACCAGCATTTTATGCAAAATAGATTCTATGTTTTATTTTACTTAAGTGAAAAAGAATTTCACATATATTGAAAAGAATGTTACATATATTGAAAAGAATGTTACATATGTTGAAAAGAATTCTACATGTATGTAAAGTAAATTTTTATTTTACACATGTGAAATTGTTTTTCACCAGAATTTCACATTGTGAAAAAGATTTGTACATTTTAAAATAAAAGCAGAACTCAACTGATATGTTTAGAATTAATGCTGTGCGCGATGAATTATCAAGAACAAGACTTCTGGTCACAAATTAAAAACAGTAGAATACTTACATGGCGTATTGCGTCCACTTCCTGATAAAAAATTGAGGCGAACATAGAGAAGAGCATACATTATGTTGACAAAGTATAGCCGAAAATAAAAGTTAATTGAGTGACATAAACTCCATGATCTTGACAATCTTGCACATTACCCTGATGCTGTTCTGTTCACATACATCAACCATACAGTACACATCGAGAAGACAGGCAAGTAGTTCAAAATTCATGACCATGAGCGATAATTCGGGGGATCTGCTGGATTCAGTGGGAGTGCTGGGTACAGTTGCCACGGGAAAGCGAAGGGGAAGTGGCGGAACATTAGTAACAGCCTCGAGGAAGCTATATCAGGGTAGTAAAACGGACCATTGTCAATGGCGGCGCTACGGGGGGCAGGGGGTGGTTACAACAGGGGTGCGTTCACCCTCCAAATAATTAATTGCCCCTCAGTTTGCCACCAGCCCCCTCTTTGATGAAAATAAGCATACATTCCTCTGTGGATTTGGAAGTAAGTCACTATTCTAAGGCTGGTTGTTAATATATTGTCTAAGTTAGTTGTTCATTGAGATAAACTCTGAGAAGAACGATGTATAGACTTTGTTTTGAAAACCGTTTAGATTAAATAAATTAAATGAGAACTGAAGTCCAGTCACTTCATTTCCCATAAAGTTATTTTGCTTCGAAGCTGATTGACAACGGCGCCTATAAAAAGCTCAAACTCCACCACACCCAGCCACGATTATTCACAGCGTCTGTGGTCAGCAGTTCAACTAAACTGATCTGGTGTAAAAAGCCGCTTAGTTAAGCAACATCACCACCTGGCGAGATAAAACTCAGATTTGTTTTCAAAACTATGCAATGAAAACTGACATCAATAGTCACAAATAACCATATTAGAACAATACTAGCATACAAGAGAAAGAAAAATCTAAACAACTTGAGATTAAGATCTAATTAGGAAGTTGTGGCTGGGAGTTTATTTAGAACATGATGATTCATCGATTTGAATTAATCAACATTCATGTCCTAGTGTGATTCAAAAAAGATTAAAATATGATATTGAGTTAACCGTATCAGTTATATTTGACAAAAATGGCCCAGAATTCAAATACGGCTGTGTACAACTCGAGAGATTCCGGGGCCTACGCATCTCCTGGACTCTCACCGTGTCCTGCGGATAACCCCATTACCTGGTCTTTCTCCACGCGGTCAGTCATTGATTCTGAGTCCATCCATTTACCATACAGAAAGTTCTGTCATCACCAGTGCCAATATAAAGTTGCGTCTTATGACCACAGCCCAATGCCTATGGGTCCTGCCATTCACTTGAAGCCCTACTACAAAGTGTTTTAAGTTGGTGTGTGAATGGTTACCATCGCTGCCATTTATTGTTTATGTATGTTTCGTAGTTATATATTTACTATAAAAGGTATGCTAGTGTCATGAACATCAGCCTATCTTATTAAAACATGTATACGTTTATTGAAATCAAACTCCTATGAAATGTTCCTGAAGTAACGATGAAACCCGCTTTGTTTGAGACTTTAAATCTCTGTTCTGTTATATAGACTTTATTCAGATTTTATTAATTGTCTATTTTGGAGAAAAAAAAAATGTGAAAAAAACAGTTTGGACTGGACTGGCCCGATATTATGAACAGGTATCATCAAGCTATCAAGTAGTTGCTGTTGGCCTGACACCGGCCCAGCATACGGTGACCAACAGCGACGGCCTGTCGGATCACCCACCCATTGCCAATTCCGGCTCGGCGTCGTAGGCTCTGTTGGAAGCCACATTATGAAAGGGGTCGTAATCAGATAAACAATGGCATGATCCCAACATTTATTTCAACACATTATAAAATAATATACCTACTTGTTCTACACTTGGGTAGCAGAGAGATTGTTTACTGGGGTGGTGACGATGGTACCGAATGCCATATTTGTAGAACGGCTCCTTCATAGCTTCACTGAGATTTGCATTGATATCCCGGACGTCAACGATAACAGTCTCTCCTCCACATCCGGCTTTCGGGGCTTGTTGGCAGAACAGAAAGAACTGTCAAATTAATGGATGTAATTTTAATATAGCCCTTTAGTCATTCAGCTTTAATTAAGTTTGCTGTTTGTTAGATTATGTAATGAACAAAACTGTCTAATTATAGGTTATAAACAGATAGAGATGTGTCTTTATTGGTCTTTCGTTATTGCATCAGATAGGATATAGTAACCTATATAGTTTTTTTCGGGCTGGGTGGGGCACAAAAGCGTTTCGTCTCTTTATTCATTTTTCTCTTATAAAACTAAATTGTATTTTGCATTAGTAAATATGTGTTATCGGTCTTGTCACCAGATATAGTAAATGTTTGGTTGCCTTCAAACAACTTAAAATAATCCGTGAATGAAGTTGCTACGGGTTTGTGGTTGCACTATGGGACCACATGTTCCGCACCAAATTCACTGTTTCCATTACAGTTTAATAGAATCATAACCGCACTAAAAAGGAAAGGTGCCTCTCATAGTAACAAAGTCTGTTAAATATACAATGTATAAAAATGGTGCTGGTAACTGATTACGTATGAAGCTTACTTACGATTTCTGGGCTGTCCGGCCAGTACGACATCTCATTATGAGGCTCTATGGTAAAAGAATTCGGATCTATAGTCGCTGGTAAGATGTTTTTACCCAGGTATTCCCGGGTACCGGTTCCTCCCCTATATGACTTGTCCTCAAATTTCAAATTGTTGTAAAAAGCCTCGAAATCCTCTTTAGTGTTCAACCCAATATCCCTCAGGAGAATGGCGCCTGGTGCCAGAAGTTTCTCCTCAATCACTGGACGGAGATAGTTAGCAAGGGTAACCAAAGTGCCTCTGGACGATTTCGGGATGTCTTGGCGTGTTATGGTAAACGGGCATTCTGAAGTTACCTCTCGAAGGTACTCGGGCATTTCACATCTGTCTGAGTCAGGTAGGAATGGGCGGCCTTGTATCCTCGGAGATCCAAACAAGGTCTGGATGTCTGACGTACTGTGCGTATAATCTGTACCGTTTGTCACAGTCGATAACAATCGACCGCAATGCAGTCTGCTGATTTGTAGGCAAATTCTGAGTGTTTTAATCCCTCTAAGTGCAGCCATTCTTCACGTAAGATTAACAAGTATCTCAATA
The DNA here is from genome assembly GCA_031763545.1 of Mopalia muscosa. Classification (NCBI taxonomy): domain Eukaryota; kingdom Metazoa; phylum Mollusca; class Polyplacophora; order Chitonida; family Mopaliidae; genus Mopalia; species Mopalia muscosa. The sequence continues at coordinate 2,120 of JARFOD010094941.1, read as the reverse complement.
AAACTAAAGCTTTGTGTTACGATCATAAACGTTCACTCCTATATGAAGATATGTGTCTAATAAAATGATTGGTTTTGTGGCGACAGGTGTGGTATTCACAAGAAACCGACCAATAATACTGCCACATGCTAACCCACATTAACCTAAGGACAGATAAGGGGCGGGATTTTGATATATGCTACTTGCATTGCCTTAATTTAAGTTTAACGGATCAAGAGTTTGGTTTGTACGACCAATGAAAAAGAGCGTAACTGTAAACTGGAACTATGTAAATAAGGGGGTAGCGGTGTTAGTCTGATATGTGACCAATAATAACAAAAGGCGTCACCTTCAAGGCTTAGTAAATTTATTGCTTACGAGCTTTCGCAGATAGTGAATATTTGCTTAGACATTACCGGACAAAGGAAATATCGAATATCTGAGAAAGCTAGTGACCAATAAACTAAGTAAGCCTTAAATGTGCCACCTAATGTTATTATTCTACTGGAACTATATAGTTTGAACAGAGACAAAACAATTATCTATAGGCCTTATTAGTTAACCGATTATCGATAATGTGAATCTGCCACTCCATAGTTGTAAAAGTGGATACACTTTTTAACGGACAATCCATTGTTGTTTAATCGTACCAACGGTTAAACTGACAACCAATTATTGTTCAATGGGCCAAAGGCTAATCTGACATTCCATTGCTGTGGGGTTTTAACTGTCTTACTTTATTATTCTCTGGATTTAATGCTAGTAATGAGGTAATAAACTGTCATAATAAGCGGCGTCTTTCAACGTGAGAAAGTTACACAACAACTCATGACTGTGACAGGCGCTGCTGACCCGAAACTGGCCTTATCTGAATCAATGCCCACTACCCTACCGACCTTACAGGACCAAAATAGAGGCAATTGCGGGGGTGGGGCGGTGGGGGGAGGGGGCGGAAGTGTTACTTTCGGATTCGAATGAGCCCACCGGCTGGACAAGGATATAGCGAAGCTATATTGTTGTTTTGTTGAAGATCAAAAAGCGTTCGATTCTGTACCAAGACCAAACTTTTGGTTAGGGTGCAATATCAAACTAGCATTAAAATGTATCTATGTTTCAGTGAAAGCCTGTATCAAACAGTGGGAAACATTTCAAACTGTCTGAACCAAAATATCGGTGTAAAACAAGGTGAGTCCTTATTGCCTCGATCTGTTATATTCAGTATTTATAAATAAACCATGTGTGTTATCTTAAGGATACTGTGACTCCCCTACAGAGTGTTTTTACATTCGCCATTTTACTGCTAAAGTACCGTGAATTTTGCAACACATGTTTAAATATTCTAAATCGTTTTTTTTTTCTGTAGAACAATACTGATAAGTAAATTATATTTTTCTTAAACTTACAGAAAAAAATATTTTGCATAAAAGTAAATTTTTGCAACCTCAAATTGCTACTTCTTTTACACTATTTACGTCAACTGTTCAATTTTACATCAACGCATAAAACATTATGTGAACAAAAAAAAAAAGCGGTCATTCAGATTTTTCATGTGTGTCTTAGTTTTCTTGCAATATTGGGTTTAAGGCAAAAAAAAAATGAGTAAAAATAGTGAAATTTCAATTTTGTGCAAACAATCAGCTCTGTAGGTATAAAAACAGCTGACAAGTAGGCATTTTCCCAAGTACGGTTCACTGAAAAATGAGAGCAGAGAAAACGGGTAAAATATATTTCTGATCTATTTTGCGACAGTTTTGCCTCTTTCATGCTCAATTAGTTGAAGTAATTCAATCTAGTTTTTTTTCACAAATTGTTTATAATATTCTGTGTATGTTTTTCAAATAATTATGCATATATAGTATGAAATATACAGGTTATTCTATAAAATTGACAAGAGCTGACCGTGTCAAATGTTAGTTGAATACCATTCAAGCTGTGATCAATCTCTGAACAGGCAAACACCAATCAACCACATGCGGCGTCGCTGAATATAAGTGCTCAATATACAATACACGGAAACCCTTGTGCGCGTATTTGCACAGTGGTCAGACTGATTGTCAAAGATTGTCAAAACACCCCTGTTGTAATTAATGTAGTCAAGTTTTATCATCAAAGTTAAAGGTCTTCAAATTCAATTTTTTTTA
>JARFOD010094930.1:0-17274 GCA_031763545.1 Mopalia muscosa | reverse complement strand
AGATATCAGTGGCGGATGGGGGGGGGGGGTGGGGGCAAGGAAGAACCCCGGACATCCTCAACCGTCTGCTTCACCCTTTCACAGTAACCCACATAATGTCTGTGGGAATGAAGTCCTTGTGCATTTGAGGCCATCAAGTTCATCAAGTTCTTTTTTGCCGGTAATTAACCCTTTTCACATCTCAGTAAGCGTCTTGTAACATGAACTTATACGTAATAATATGTTCATTTTTGCCTATGTATTAGGACTATCTTTGTATATAAACCACAAAACGCCTAAATATTACCACCCAAATGTGCAGCGGTTTATATCTAATTACGATATGGCGTGCTGTGATTTGGCACATTATCTGGGAATGATGTTAGTTGAATAGCGTCCGTTAAATCACAAAAAGCCTATTTCCCATCAGTGTCGTTGCGGGTGCAATAGGGTTGCGTTTAATGTCCAGCCTCCACCATTAGACCTTGAACGAAACGGCAACGACGCATAACAAACGACGGCGCACCTTCTTTATAATAACATGCTGTCGAGGTGTAGGTAAAAATTATATTGATAGTTGCGTATCTGATATCAAAATGTTTATTATTATTGGACAGATGTCTGAAATAATGAGGGAGATAGAAGCCAACAAAGGCGTGCTTGGATTGATATTCGTGTTGCTGCTGTGATCATAGTATGGTTGAAAACAAAAAACACCCTGTAGTTTATCCACTTTGAATGTTTTTCGTGGGGATATATGAGACATCCAGCGTTAAATTGTGATTACGTAATACTATGAAATAAATAGGATGATGTTTTGATTGTTGAGTTAGTGGAAAAAGCTGATTTTTTCACGAAAAATCCAGACATGAAAAAATGATATTAACGCTAAACGTTAGAAAAGGTTCCCCAAAATTGAAAACTTTTAAGTTCAAGTGAACGACAAACTCACGGGTGTACGTGAAACTACATGTTCATTTCGTGTTATACGGAAATGTTAACCTTTACCGGTGTGTCTTGAGTTACCGGTCTACCCGGTACCCAATTACCACAAAGAAAACATATCTTAGAGACACGGATGCGGCCACTCGCATCTCTTAATGTCGTTTACATTTTTACCACAAAACGCGAGATAAGAGATCACAACATAGTTGTATAGTTTGTGTACGTCTCTTCCCTCACCGTAAGCAACCAATACGCAGCACGAGAACGCGAAATTGAGCGAAACATCACCAGAACCTAACCCTAAATCCAACATTGTGTTTTCTTCGTAGTCTCGCACCGCGTGTTCTTTCGAGAACGAGGGAAGAACAACGCTACTTTTGGTTGATTGTCACGTTCTTGCTATTTCCAGTGTCGTGTTATCTGGTCTACCTAATACCGAATATTCACTCGGTTCTCGCAATATCCAGTGTCGTGTTAACCGGTCTACCTAACACCAAGCGCGTGGAATGAGACCGTGATATTTATTTGATTTTCACAAATATAGTAACGTGTTAACTGGTCTACCTAACACGAAATGCGTGGAATGAGAACGTGATATTTATTTGATCTTCTCAAATATAGTATTGAAAACACGACATTGCAAGATGCGAATGGCCGCATCGTCTTTGATATAGATGTGCTCCCTTAACTTGAAGATTTGTATAATTTTCTTCAAAAATATTTCAAACTGAAACTTTCACCCAATTAATGAATAAGAGCCATTAACGATAGATTTTCTGTCGCTCTCTTTGGTCTTCTCTTTTGCAGCTATTGCCACCACTTATCGATTGCCGGTAATTACTGTCATGCACATCGCGTGTCTTTGTTCTGGAGAAGCCAATTTGTTCTAGGTACCATTAAACATAGTATAGACAGTATATGTGCAGTGAATATTGGAGCCCAGTTTATTCAAAGCATAAGGAACATATAGCACGTGGTATAAGTAAGCAATACTGCCCACCTTTACCATTAACTGAGAAACTGGTCTAGGAGCCTAATGTACAAGACTGTTAGATTACCTGATGTCATCTGCGAGTAACTTCCAATTAAAACGTGACAGCAAATGTTTTGTTTCTTTTATTTATTAAGTCTATTAAAAGGGTAATTGATTTTATCATCAAAATAACAACTAGCATGAAATTTGAAGAAATTTAAAAGGATTCAGTAGCTAGTTTTGTCTCTAGAAAATTTGATTGAGTAGGTTTAGATTCTGTCTTTCCAAAGCAAGACAAATAATATATAAATGCGAATAAACGCAAAAATATATAATTGAGCTATATTTCACTATTGTATTGAACTATTGTTTAACAAAGGGCCCTTTTTGCCGTTAAATCTAGGAATAAGCCTTGGTTTTTTAAGTTGAGGGTGGCAAACACCTTTTAATGTATTGCACAACGTGTGTTTTTGCTGCGACCCCTGTGACCGTTGCTTTAAAATGGAAATTATTGGTGACAAAGCAATATGTTCCCTAACGGTATATACTGTTCTCCAGTCATCATTTAGTCTTTTAGTGTGAATGAATAGTACAGAGTCGAGGCCACCTGATGGACATGTTATATTTGTATGGTGGCTGCTAACACAGAAGTTTCTAATCTCCCAATATAAGGTATTATCACCAAGTTTTAACATTCCTGATGTAGTGAAGTTCATACATTAAAACAGTACCACCCACATTGAATATAACAGATACATCGTTTGAGTAGAATCTCTTCTTCGATTAAAACTCTGGTATATTGTGTTCTGTGTTAAATTCTTTCTTTTAAATTTTGCTTGGTATAAACGACAAGCTTTGCATTTGCATAATGACGTGAACATGTCTCCATCCTGGACAACGCTCCTAAAGCCTGAGTAGTTGTCAAAGTAACCCCAACCCAACATAGCAACAAAAACATACACAGTTCGATTGGCTATCGATTTTATTGTATCTCAGTAAATTAGTGGAAATCAAGAACAAAGACGAAATGAATAGAATACGTCCATTAAGCATTATCCTAGATACAGAGTACTCTCCACGTGGCCTATATCATAGCTATCAGTATCGAAAACTAACATAACTTCAATCGTATTCTCGATCGTGATAGTTTTTATGGTAGACGAAACTAACACAACCGTTTGTTATGCCAGGCAATGGCGTATTAATTTCCGCCAATATTTGCAGATACATATCCCACAGACCAGCAACTACAAGATAGCGCGGGTGTATCTTAGAGTCTATGTCTCGACGTTAGAAGTAGAATCAATTATATGTAGAATGACATAACTCGTATATATGTATTTCCTACATTGCTTAATACGGTATACATCATCAGGCATTATATGTGTAGGATACCGCATAGTTTGGTTACCAAACATAAACCAGTTGAGGGTTTTAACATTATCTAAGGAAACGTATTTTAGGTTTTGGAAATATGAATGCAAAGGCAATCTTGATAGGGAACCTTGATGCAGACCACATAATTGGCTGTATCTTGTGACGACATATAGTACTATAGACTTTGATCCTAATCTTGTACTCTGTGTTCGAACAAAGGAAATCTGAATACCTAAAAAAACAAAATGTATTATTCTAAGCTGTATTCTAGCCAAGTAAATCGCCATATACAATTGTGCTTGTGTCTTAAATGGATTCTTGTACCTAGAGAGGAAAACACAACACAGTCTGAAGAGTGATTAGAAGCGTTCAGATGGAATGATATCTCTTATATCCCTCTTGTGGTTCTTTCTATATCGATTTTGCATTAACCCGTTTTTTTTCCCGTTTAGATGCCCTGAGGTATAAGAAACATATTGTTAATATATTTTATGTTATCCATATAAGCATAAGATTACAGTCGTTGATTAATCAATAACTTTTGTTACCGCAGCGGAGTCCATCTTTTTTAGAAAAGGTAGGAGAGGGTGGGGCCATTTTAAATAATATGATACTAATAATAAACATTTTACGCCATCCCTAGTTGGGGGTGGGGTCATCTTACCCCATCGGGCACCATATATATCTGTCAGCGGATACCTATAAACACATATTAATCACGCTAGTAACCAATCTAATCGTGTGGTGCAATGGTAAGCCCGAGCAAGGCCAAAAAGTCTCCGCAGATAAATGATTTGCCAAATTGAACCTCTTCTGCAACGTAATTATATAAAGCAGTATTCTACGGGATACAATAAAACAATAAAAGGTGTAATTTAGTTTCCTAATTGGCGCAGTGCGCCTGGGGCGAACTATAATGTTACTTCGTTACTAGGTATATGGTAGACTAATTTGTCTCTGTACATGGTACTCACTTACGATCGTTTTGTACTAAAGACTAACGATAGCTTTGGTCTGCTGAACAACCTGGCTTTTGATCGAATCTGTGAACTACGGAAGCCCGTCGTGAATACAGTGAACGTATGATCCTTTATATAAAATAAGGAAGACCTAAATACAATAGCTGATTGATAGATTGACGCCGTGTTTCAGAGTATTTCACTATCATGACGGCGGTGTGTTCCAATAATATTTGAAACTAGCATAACCATCAAATATGAGGTGTTTTGATACTGTTAGAAATTAATCTTCATCTGGTATTTAGTAAAGAAAGCATTGCCAATCTTCATACAGCCTGCCCTTATCAAGCTGGCCCCACGTGCTGTGTAAATACGGTATACGATTAATGAATAACTGGTAATATTAGTGGAAATAGTCATATTAAAACTAGACTGGAAATTCTCACAACTTTACTGCCGACTGTGTGCACGGTATAATTATACCATAAGTTGTCCAACAAAAACGGCTTTATACGAGTTTGCATAGCAGTGGCAATGCACTATTACCGGACAAGATACGTCACATAAAATAGTTAACAGTGCAGCGACATTTGAGATGACTAGATTTCTTATGCAAATCAAATATAACAGAAAAACATGCTGTCTTTATGATGGACCATGATATACTCATTGATGTGGTTTTATTCGGCAATTATGTCGGTTTTGATGTCGAACTATATGTTTTGTCAGAAAAAGTGAGAAGTAAATTGATTAATAATTTAAATAGCATGTAAAAAAATTTTTTGTTGATGACTCAAATCTTGGCTTTTTATTTGCTGTGGGGTTTGAAACTGATTATTTTATACCCCCTATGACTTACATTTATTTCAACCGAACAATGCTTTACATTAGAGGGAGATGTGAATAGAGATTGTTAAAAGCGGTCTTCTGTGTGTTAGGATAGCTTTAATTATACCGCTAATTTAAGTTTGGGAAGTCAAGTATGTGGACCTTTATGACATATTACTTCTCTCTTTGACACAGACTATGATTCGATAAATGCTGACAAAAAAAATTCAATGATGTTTCCGTCAAGACATAATGACTATGCCCTTCTACAGTTGTCAGCAAACAACTGACACGCAAATAACAACTGTGTACATCTCTATTCGATCAGTATTAAACCAGTTGTTATCTGAATAGGGGCCGATATTATCTGTATACCATACATATGTCTCAGTGTAATTTCCACGCAATTCAAATAGTTCATCCATGCTGTAAGTAGAAACTACACCAGTGATTTAAGGCATAGTTTGTAGCTCTGAGGGTATATCGACTTTTGGTCTTCACAGATTCTGTATTTAATAGGGAGTGTGTTTCACCAAATTACCAAACCTATTTACTATAATGACAACTAACTTATACAGATGTTTGTATTTATCGTGTTAAATTGATCGACACTGTTCCATAATGATAGACTCGATAACTAAAACAGTAATTGGGTATGGAATAATAAAACTTTAAGTGGCCATAATCGAAAGTTATTCCACAATAAAAAAACCTTAACGATTTTGCTTTTAGTTAAGTTTAATCTATTATTGATTTTTCCAAAAAATATTCGATTTTTTGTACCATTTAGATGATAGTTTCAGTTTAAAGATTACATGGTTGGAAGAGTTTGTGAACAAGGCCATCGATATTATCCAATCACAGCCCATACATCGCTCTAGGCTGAATTAAGGAACAACAAGCAAACGTTTTGTGTTTGCAAGTAAACTTTGAAAGTTCTATATAACTAACATCACTATTCTGGGTTAGGTTTGAAGATGAACTGTTTGTCTCACACGGACAGGTGATATTCATTTATCTTATGTGATTATAGGACATGAATCTGTTTAATTTCAACATGGTACAAGCTGGGTTGACCCCAGAGTGTCTGCCCTTTATCTTGTCTATATACATAGATGGTCTCTTTGGTACCGAGCCCCTGTAGTTGAGAGAAGGTAATTGTAAAAAGCACACCATTTTATAAAAACAATCAATATTTGTATTCGAGTTATTTTCTGTCGCAATATTTTCGGCACATACTTCCTTTTCAATGGGTCCACGCCAACGAATATTAGTGTAGACGATCAATTTGCCAGTGAAAGCATACAGAAAGGTTACTGCTTTTCATTAACATGACCAAATATTGACACCGAAACAAGCGATTTCTGAATGAATGTCATTCAATGCGAAACAATTGTTACCTACCATTGCGCGCATACAGCACCATATATGACCCGGAACTGTTTGTCAGTATCTTCCCAGGGCACGTATAACACTAATATTTTGTCTTTGCTCACCGAAATTATAGGGGTCCTTTATTCTCTTCATTTAAAGTTAAAAATAACCAATAGTGCCGAAATTATCACCACTGTTGCCTCAGTTATTAGTCTAAAACTACATAAAAGATTTGTTTGTTTCTTTGGGGTTTAACGTCCTACTTAAGGATATTTGACTTATATCACGTCGCATTGTCCTACCACAAATACTGTGGATAACAAAGAAGGAACTTAGTAAAACGCCGCTCCAGAAGCTTCGAGGGTTGCTTGTGATTGCTTCAGCCGAGACGACATCACAAGTGTGAACTAACCTTATTTAACTGCTGCGTTAATTCAACAACAAAAGCAAAAACCTGTTAAGCTTCTATTTCCAGCCGTTCTTGGTACTTCTGGTGAATCCCTGTAAGTAGAATTTGTTGTGAAATCTTCCGTTAAGCCTCTTTAATAATAAAAAAAACCCAAAACCCATCGATCCCTTAATGTGCCTACTGAAAGAGATGCCGCAAACATTGGACAAATGCTTGTTTGCTCCATCATCCGAAATCCGGTTGTAAGCTTGGTATAGACTAGGAACAATTTAATTCAATAAATTCTCATTCATGGAAATTATTTTTAATATAATATACAGTGATCCAAGCATTCATCCGAAACGATTTCTAAAGTCAACATACCCGGACAAAAATAGGAGAGGATATTGATGTGTCTTTTCCTTGTTAGGAATCAATTTATTGATTTATTCATTCAAATTGTGTATCATTATTTTCAAAACGGATACAATTATTATTTATGGTGGGGTGGGACGTTTGTAGCAAATTTTGAATCCAAGGACTTTGTCACATATATTGCTACATTAGTGAGACAGTTCTGCCGATCTAATTCAAATTGAGCAGAACCTGCTATTAAATACATAGCCAAATACGGGTTTTGTTATAAAAAAAGAGAATGTTTTACGAATATATAAGGGGCGACTAAGACATATTGGCACATTATACTGACTTTCCTAGTTTGTAACATACCAGAATGTAAGTAAAATATTTTGTTCTCGAAAATAGAAAGGCAAAACACTTTATGGATGGCAACTTCTCATTTATATGCTTGAGAACGATGTCAGAATAGACAATGAAACGTTGCCTGAAAAATAAATGAGAAGTGCCATCCACAAAGTGTTTTTCCTTTTTAGTTATTCAACTTCTAAATGTCATTCAAAGATGTCTCGACAATAGAGCCATAATAATCGGTAGTCATTGGGAGAGGGGTGGAGGTTTCAACATTGTTTATTCACCTTTAACATCCAGTGTTATTGTCGAACACAAAATGAAAAGAAGGGGAGAAGTACACCTCAGGTAATAAATAATGCTCATCCATATTTGCATATGTTGTACATCGCTTACATCAAGATACGATGTAAATGTTGTTTTATACAACTTGCTTGAAGTGTGTTCCGCGTGTAGTTACTTTGGTTTTACTAGCACTGGAGGAACATATACTCTCCTAAAAAAGAAACGCAACATCACAAACAAAATTTAAAACAATCCCTCAAAACGGCGTCGTACAGGTAACAGTATTGCCCTGGCCGTCCAAAGCACCAGATTTGAACCCAATTAAACATTTGTGGGATGATTTGGATAGACAGGCGCGCAGTCAATTTCCAGTGCGGCAAAATTTGAAAGAACTGCAGCAGGCTCTTGAGGAGGAGGAGAATTCCGCAAAACCGTATTCGTCGATTTATCATGTCTATGCCGAGATGGGTCCGTGTTGGGTTACAGGTTAATGGTGGGCACATCAGATATTGACTGCATTTTTTGTTTGGGTGAGTATAAGTTTTTCAACAGAAAGAAACACTCCACCTATACCTCTATACCGGTATATAGTGCAATGAATTTGGCACTGGGTATCTAACAAAAAGTATTTAAGCAAGATATTATATGCCATAGAATACAATAGAATAGAGCAACATTTGGTATATAATCCAACGCTGAAAATTGGGCGTTTTTCTCTAGGTCTTTCTCCAAATCCCGTCTCCTTAATAACAAAACACAGGTCAATGCAAATAGGTGAATTATCCTTGAGTTAATTATCAATCACCATTCAAACACAATTTTTCTGAGTAAATATTGGAACATATAAAGAATGCTTTTCAATAATTCTTGTACCGATAGCGATGTCATTTATTGATCTATCATGAAGTTATTCAGCTTAGAAATATCTTTCTGCACTTGATACCTAGGACAATGTAATAAAAAAGAAATCAATTCGCATAAAACTTTGGAGTTGACAATGATCCGGCAAACCAAGTTCTAATCTATTTTGATCCCAAGATGTATCAAAGACATCAAGCAATCACAATAAAATTCAATACAAATTGATTGACATAAAGTGTCCGGGTATAATATAATCGATCAAATCAACTCTTAAAGACTAGATCTTTAACACGAGCTTGGCCTGTGCTGAATCAATAGGTTTGAAGTAGGATAACCGGGTCCTTTAAACACGTCATAATTGTAGGAGAAAGCATACAGTTAAAGAAAAGGATTAAGGGAGTTTCCCGAGTTCAGTCCTGTTTACAGAGGCGAACAGAAGTATTCTTCTTTAAGACCAGTCCTAGTTAACGAGACGAATATAACATTCTAGTTCCCCAAGACCTTTCTATTTATTGAGGCGACCAGCATTATTTCCACTGATCAATTTGAAAAAGTAGAGTAAACTTACAACTCCAATAAAAGATACACAATCATGTTTACTGGGCAAACATAATATTTCTTATACTACTCGAAAGATAAATTGAAAATGAAAACAATTAAATTACATAACAAATGTATTGTTTAATGAGGGCTGTGCTCTACATAATTGATGATATCTCTGCTCACGGCGTCGATGATTGGTAAACGCTCATAACACCTGAGAATAGTCTCCACACTCACCTATTTAACGGTGTATATTGTCGAAAAAAAACAGTAGATGTAAAATAGTCTTACAAACAACATAAACTGTACAACACAAAGCTTAAACCTGCACAATTTCACAGGTGTTCTTCTATGTAAAGACTTGTCTGTGGTGTTAAAATATATTTGTTAAATGACAAGTTACATTGACTGAATGGTATAAAGGAAAACCCTTAAAAAACACCTCCAAGGTAAGTGAAGGCTGCATCAGACACCAAAGATCGATAAGGGGACTAGAACATGTAATCCTTATGTGATTTATCACAATATTGATCCCCGACTAGAGCTCTAATAAAACAATCATTGGCCTAAATTCATTGATTTTTACATGAATCAGGCTTTGAGATTTTTTAAAAAATTAATTAAGTCACGTCTGGATTTTATATCAAATCTGACCTTCAATTGGACCTGTTAAGCAGACAAGCAGTAAATTCAATGCATCAACGAGTTCTATTTGACACTTCTGATAGTTTAAGTACGAGATGCTATAACTCACATTGACGACTATAGCTATCAGGTCGGATGACAATTGGAGGCTACATAGTTAGATCGTTGAAATGAACTATTTTCTAAAAGACGGGGGCACAAACTATTGAAAAAAAGCAACAGTACAGCAGGCCTGTCCAATAGGGTATTCGTCGAAATGACTTTGTTGCATGATAGACTATGGAAATGCATCATATCTACCAAGTGTTTTATAATTATAGTCGTGGCCATGTAATAATTCGTATGTCGCTTCGAAGTCATTGGCATTTATTAGCCATTTTAAGGGGCCTCTGCTTTCAATAATAGTGGTTGGTGAACAGTATCGATTGATTTATATGGAGACGTCGCTGCAGTATTGTCTGATGGCCAATTACACCCACAGCGGACCAGCATACTTATTGCTTCAACACCCCGAAAGGCTTGTGGAGTACCATGTCAACACAAAGGAAACATGTCAGAATGGCGAATAGAAGTTTCATCGCCCAGAACAAGTCAGAGATATATTAATACCAATCAGAAGTTCCAATTATCTCTTCTCAACTTTTTCGTCTCTTGTCTGTCACCGGTCACCCTGAAAACATAGTTCAGAACTGAGGATTGATCGTTAAGTCATACCGACCATTTAACTGTCGTTATATACTTAAAAAGATTTTAGGATCTAGACAGAGGTATCAGTTGCTTAACATTAAAATATGACGTTGTTACTGATTATTGTCTTCTAGATCTTATCCAGCGACCTTTTTTCAATCTACAAATGTATTCCAGATAAATACTCTATCAACGCAATACTGCACTATTTCGTGGGTTATAAAGTAGTATTCAAGGGTACATGTGGTTTACTTAAACCACTTTAAAATACCACTCATTTCATCATAACCGGTACTTCCGCCGTCGCCAAAACACTTCCGTTCTATATCTTGAAACCAGGGCTGACCAGGATTCATCACAGGTACAGTCCATTGCCGTGTTGTTAAGCTTTAATTAGCAGTTTACATTAGTCAGTATTTTCTAAAGAGTATATTTTTTTACTTAGCATTGGAGGAAGATAAACTTTCCAACATTATCAAAACACACATCATATGTTATAGTTGTGCAAGTGTCTATTATTGTTGGAAATACGTTGCAATCATTAAACATGATACATCAGTCATTCAATCAATTAAAGCTACTGAAGTCAGTTTAAATAAAACAAAATTTATAATCCAAGAGAATTGCCTATTGTTTTGTTTTTTTTCTTTTAGTTGTCTACACAGCCAAATCTGTAATTTTAAAAACACACAGCGTCCCGGAAGATTAAAAACCATCTGATTACTAGTTTAAGTTTACCCACTAATCATATTTTTTAAAAACTGCATAATGTATCTCCTATACAGATTCTGGGTTGATTTTTCTTTGGGTCAATTCATTGGTCTGCTATTACTTGTTATTTCGGTGACTGATCAAGTGCTAGACATATATGTGTTATCGAGTCTGCCTAATGTCTCTAAAAGATCTGACTTTCAGTACTGACTGTAGATATTACGAAAGCTTGCTCTGATAAACCAGCTTAAAACATGGCTCCGTACAATTTAAGCCACAATTCCATTCAGGTAGATGTTAACGGCAAGCTTCCGTAAACTTAATGAAGCTGTAAACTAGGTGTTCGGAGGACCGCAGCTATCTTCACTTCACAAAGGGAGCTTCCGTCAAATAAGTATGTGCTTGGGACACAAGTAAAAATGGTCTCTCATATGTTGTGTGGAGATAACATTAAAAGGTCACTCTAGAGGTCTTTGTCAATTAAGAAAGAAAATTGCACTTCATTTGCTGGACTACTAAATGGGTTTGCTAGGAAAGCATAAATCTGTCAATTTTCTGTCGTTGTTGGATAACATTAGACATCCCTGAAAATGCGTTTTGTGGCCAAGCAACACATCATTTATCAAACCACTAACTATATGGTAAGAGAGAAATTGGCGAACCATATGTTAGAGAAGATAATACTAAAAATCCCCTCTAGCGCTGCGTGTCAATTAGGACGAAATTGCACCTATTAAATAGCATGTTGGTTAGAGGCGATGTTTGTCGTAAGGCCCTTCATTGAATACGGCTTTATCTTCATGACATGTGTTGTAAAGGAGTGAATTCATACGCTGATGAATCCCCAGAAGCGTTCCGCTCACATGTTCCCGGTGACCTTTAGACCCCCTTATATAAAAGGAAAGTGTTTCGATGAATGAGATATGGTGGGCGATTTTCAGGAGGTTTCTTCCCCGTATCATATTATGGCAATTTGATATAAGTGAAATACATTTCAGTAATAAAAAAAGTCACTAGATTTGAAATTCAACCGTTGTTAAACAACAAAAACCAATACGCCACTTCTACAATCAAGCATTGCAAACGCACAGCCATGTGACTTTAAATCACGTTTGTTTTGTTCGCAAGCGGCGTCTAGTCCCAGATCCCACATATGCAGTTGACTCAGTAGTAACGGGCCATCCTATTATGACGTGTTGTATTGTGAAGAAGTCGCAGTATCTATTCCCCTAAGATCTTATAATGTAACATCCGAGTTAATGTTGAGTCTATTCTGTTGTTACAAAAGTAAATATCAGGACTGTTTCTTCTTTGCTATCAATGGCTTGAAGATGCTGCCAATGGCCTGGAGATGCTGTCACTAGATGGGAAATACTGTCAATGGATGGGTAAAGCTGTCAATGGATGGGAAATACTGTCACTAGATGGGAAATACTGTCATTGGATAGGAAATACTGTCACTGGATGAGAGATGCTGTCAATAGATGGGAGGTGCTTTTGCTGGATGGGAGATGATGTCGCTGGATGGGAGATGCTGTCAATGGATGGAAGGTGCTGTCGCTTGATGGGAGATGCTGTCACTGGATGGGAGATGCTGTCAATGGATGGGAGATACTGTCACTGGATGAGAGATACTGTGACTGGATGGGAGCTGCTGTCACTAGAAAGGACAAGCGGTCACTGGAAGGGAGATGATGTCACTGGAGACTAGGATAGTTGGAAGGTGAGGTAATTTAACCTTTGAAAGGCGGGCCACAGTCGTGACATTTGTAAAAGTAGCGCTTTTAAATGACGTCACACAAAGTTATCCGTTGGGACGTTACTAGCACTGACAATTATCTCGAATGTTTTGACGTCAATGATCCGCCTGTAACGTCCCGTTTGGTACATTACGAGATTACCATTGTCGTGCTTGCCACGGTATTTAGATTTAGATTACGTTGCAAGCATGTTGAGGTGTTCCGCTTTTTTGTAACCTGAAAGGTGCGCTTGACCATATCGCAGGCTAGGTAGGAATGGCAGAGGAATCAAATATCATTTTTTCACCTTGCCCTGGGTTAAACTGAACCCGGTACTAAGAAATTGCAGCATATCAGAATACCCAGCAGTAAATATATCGTACCAAAACATTTTTTGTTATTTCCAATTAACGGGGAAGCAGAGAATAGTCTGGTCTTTCAGTGCCCTAATAATATTACATACTCTTTTCTTCATAGAAGGGATATGACAAGTGTTGTTCTGTGAAATTTTCCGCTTTTTAAGCGCGAACAATACGTCATATACCGATCTACACGCTTGAGAGGTTTCTGTTATAAATTGGTCCAAAGGACTTGAACTCTGTCACTGCATTGATACCCAGCTTCCGTTCAGATGAAAGAGATATTGACCACAATTTATATATTTTTTGTTCAACTCTGCGAATCCCATTATAGCAATTCAACGAAAATGAATAAGGTCACGTCTTGGTTTTGCATTCGTCACCTCAACTTTTATCTGATGTGTTCACTAGACCAGACATAACGTTAATTTGCCCAATGCATCAAAACGATCCCGGTCTCGGAAATTTTTTTAACACAATTTTAATAATCTGGCCCATTAAAATAGGATTGCCTATTTAAAAAATCAGTGTTGGGCGAACAAAAAAATAACTCCAAAATGAGATAATTTTGACAATATTAAGTTTCTTTTGTTTCGGTAAATGTAGGCGACAGCATTGCTATTTTGAAACAAACTACCCTTAGGCAGAGGGCGTCACTATTGGAATGTCTTAAATATCTCAATATCATGGCTGCCGTTGCTTATTTATAATACTCTTAAACAATCGTCGCTTTGCCTATGTTTTTTTCGTTTATCTTATAGTGTATATTTTATATGGTCTTTCTGAAACAGGAAAAAACAAACTTCAGAGTGGAAGTAAGTTGGTATAAATTGATATTTTCTACAACACAACAAAGGAAATTATCTACTCTTTGTAAGAATAATAATACATACCGGTTAATATAAAGGAAATAAATAATATTCACTTAGAAGGGACGGTTGCGGCTTAATACATATTTCGATGCCATAGAATTGCTTATTGATCAAACCGCTCAAATTTGTACTGCATACCTTTTCTTATATATTCAGATAAACGTTTGTTTATTGTTTGAGCTTAACTCCGTACTTTACGTCATTTTACTTAAACGGAGGCGTATCAGTTCACTGGGCAAAGAATATCATTCTCGGCGTCATTGACAAGAATTGCAACATAGAGCATTCAAAAGACGCAGAACCAAACACACCACAAACAGACAGCAAATTTTATGGGTGTGTTGGTGTGGCTATTTCTGGTTTGAACAGTTGGACAAAGTTTTATGTCTCACTTGTGCTCTCAGAGCAGTTACCAGTGGCCTTTGTGGATGACTTCCTCCGACCAATGTCGACACGTCGTCATAGGTTTGTTTGATTGGGGTCGACGTCATAGGAGTGAAATAGCATTGACTATGGCGTTGAACCCTAATCAATTTATCAAACATACCGTGGTCATGTAAGTGAAATTGAATTGACCACGGTATTCAATAAAATACAGGCTATGAGCCAATCCTGTCTTATGATGAATGTCACAGAGAATTTAAGCCATTAACATCAGCTGGTGGACAGAATGAAGACAAAGTTTCACACAAGTCAAAGCTTCTTTAAATTGCATTAATCAAAAAGACTAGTAAATTTTTGTTAAACTGAAAATAATTGGAGCCACCATGTTGTGGTTAAATAACATAACAAATGACTTGTCTATTTCGCAATTTTAAAAAGTGCACCTTATTATTTGAAACATATAGTAAATTAAGATATACCATTGTCGTGTCTTCTTGTTGAGATTATTTGGTTTTAATATGTTCAAGCCATTATCTCCATTGGTCAATATTTGCTCGATATAGGCACATGGTTTAAACAGATGCTTTCCCAAGTCATTGTTCGTATATACATAACATATGCTGCTGTGATTGCCACCAGCAAATACCCCTGTGCTGACGAAAAGTCCATTACGATTCAGTTTAATTTTGCACGGACTTTATTTTACGGGTTGCACACTCACCAATAAAAAATTGCACGGCCACAATCGACTCAGTTTTTAAGCTTGTGTGCATGCAATGTGGTATTGTAGTATGGCGATAACGCCCTTTTTTTCGCGCTACCGTTGGTTACTGCTTAAATAACCCCCCAAGCCATCCCCAGCTTACATCGTTGTGCTTAACACCTGTAAGTAACGGTAGGCGAATTTATAATGGATCAAATATTAAGCGTAATTCCAGGCACAATATTTAAGATACACCGATCTTCAAAAACACAGAGGATGACAGGTTTAGTTGAGTGAAGTTTTCCGCTTGTTAAAGGCCAACAATTCTTCTATCCTGGACGGTTGGGCACACTTGAGAGATGTCGCTATAAAGAGATTTGGAGTGCCTGTGCTCAACCACAATATTGATCTCATACTTTAGTTCTGATTATCAAGTTATTGACCTATATTTACGTGTTTTATTCAAACCCAGCGAAACCATGTTTCTAAATTCTGAGAAAATGAATTAGGTCACGTCTGGTTTTTGTAATTGTCACTGCATCTTCGATCTGACGAGTTTAACAGACCAGAAATGAATTCAATATGTCAAACGCATCAAACTGATAAGCCTTCTACTTGTAATACACAGCTTTGATTTTTTATCCCACAAAATTTAAATCGACACAAAGGGTAATTCAATTTTGCTGTCGTCAAGAAAATAAATGTATAAAATGAATCATTTTTCGGTTTCATCCAATTAGGTAATGATTGATGGAAAACATAATTATCGCAAGTATTATCGCTTGATTAGATAACTTAAATATATCCGGGGTAGAGTCCAGGGCAAAACTTTTTGTGTTATATTGAATATATGCACATGTAGTACAGCATTACTGGTAAAATGGTCAAAGTATAGACCTAAAGATGAGGAGAGCTGTCACTAGATTCGGCTAATTAAGTACTAATTCAACTATCTGATAACTCGTTTGATGAAGCAATTGGACATCAAATGCATATTTAAGTTTACGCCATATGACTTCTTTTATAAAATCACACATTTTACAAGAATCATCACAATACATTGGCCTCAGCCATCGTAGTTTGTAAAAATAAGAATATACATAACAGTAAATTGAAATGATATACGCATAGACCGGGGTAAAGGGACAACCACGACATAAAACGTACTTAGATATTCTTCCATTTCCCAACGGCAGAAAAAGATGAAAAGTTTAGTTAAATTAAATTATTATCGATTTGCTTCTTGCACTATAGAGTAAGCATGAGAAATGTGCCTTGCACGTCGGACCATATCATTGTAATGGATGTGGCCGGGGCCCACGGTTTTCGTATCGGATTACAGTTTTCATGATCTACTCCATTGTCCACCAAATGTAAACAGAGGAGCTGCACGAGGTAGCGTCGGCAATCGAGTCGGTAGATTTTACGAGTTTTCCGCCCGACTTTCCACCATATTCGAGAAGAACAGAGTGATTGATTGATTAGTGTTTTACACCGTGTTTAAGAGTATTTCGATTATATGACGGCGGTATATTCCAACAATAATTGACACTAGCACGTCTTGAAACATTTCCATAATGTTGGAAATTGACCTTTCCTCCAGCGCTAAGTAAAAACCACATAGCTACTCTTCAAACAAACCTCCCTTAGCCAGAGGGCAGTAGGACAGAGTGTGCAACGGACAAGCCCTCGTCATATAAGTTAATACCGTAGAGTATTGAAAGACGTCTTTAACTCTATTTTGTTTCTCTTAATTCACGATATACGTGAAAATAATTATTGGCGAATCCGCCAATTCAGACAATTCTACTGGTGAGTATACAAGGTGTCCCATCATAATTAGATACAGAGGTTGCCACTTACATTCTATACATTGATAATTGGTTTGTTTGTTTGTTTGATTGGTGTTTAACGTCGTACTCAAGGGTATTTCACTTATATGACGACGGACACA
>JARFOD010094919.1:0-17275 GCA_031763545.1 Mopalia muscosa | reverse complement strand
AGATTCTTTCTACATTTACGTATTAGTCTAGGGGGGGGAAGAACACACCTGGTTAATGCTGTCGATACAGGTCTGGGGATACAGAAGACACCCAGTAAGTACTGCAAAGATGGGCTACATTTACATACTAGTCTGTGGGTATAATAGTGCTGTACACGTGAGACTCTACGTTTTAACATACTATTCTGGGGGTATAGAACACATACCTAGATAGTACTGTAGAGATGAGATTCTTTCTACATTTACATATTAGTCTATGGGTATAGAACACATACGTAGATAGTACTGTACAGACGAGATTCTTTCTACATTTACATATTAGTCTAGGGGGGATAGAACACATACCTAGATAGTACTGTACAGACGAGATTCTTTCTACATTTACATACTAGTCTGTGGGTATAGAACACATACCTAGATAGTACTGTAGACATGAGATTCTTTCTACATTTACATATTAGTCTGTGGGTATAGAACACATACCTAGATAGTACTGTACAGACAAGATTCTTTCTACATTTACATACTAGTCTGTGGGTATAGAACACATACCTAGATATAATACTGTACAGACGAGATTCTTTCTACATTTACATATTAGTCTAGGGGGGATAGAACACACCTGGTTAGGCTGGTTAATGCTGTCGATACAGGTCTGGGGGTACAGAAGACACCCAGTAAGTACTGCGAAGATGGGCTACATTTACATACTAGTCTGAGGGTATAATAGTGCTGTACACGTGAGACTCTACGTTTTAACATACTAGTCTGGGGGTATACGAAAAAAAATTATACAACACACATAGTTAGTGCTGTGCAGATGAGATTCCTACTATATTTAGATCCTAGTCTGGGGTATAGAACACACCTAGTTGGTGTTGTACAGGTGAGATTTACATATACAAGTCTAGTGCCTCCAGATACCCCATTTAGTCTTGGGATATAAAACTCACCAGGTTAGTGCTGTAAATACAAGTCTGGGGGTATAAAACACACCTAGATAGTGCTATACATGTGGGACTATATTTACATAATAGTGTAGTGACCCCCAGATACCCCAAGGCAAATTTCTGAGGTAAACCAATGATTTATTGTTTATCCAGTGACTGACCTCAAAACATTGTAAGATGTCAAATCGTGTAGTTGTGAGAACTTGTGACTTACATGTATCCTTCCAATTTGTTTTGTTGGTTTTTTTATTTTTTATATGTCAAGGTAATTTCAATTTCAAGTTATGAAAAACATGAAGTGAACATTGATGCAAAACAATTTAACTGTTTTTGTAACTCTTGTATAATGTATGCATGTATTTGTTGACTTAAGACATATAATATCGTATTTACTCCAGGAAATGGCTTGAAAAATTATCAAATTTTTTTCTGAACCTACAATTCGACTGATGATAAAATACTTCTCATCAATGGATCTTTATACCAAGTGTGATATATCCACTCAGACAATACAAAAACATCTTCAAGCTGTTGTGCTTTCAGTTTACTGTGATAATGGTTCTTTTTTCTCTAAATTATAAGACTACCAGCTGTCAGGGGTTATGGTATGAAGTGCTTCATTTGTTCTTTTATCGTCACACTTTGGAGTCTATCTGAAGAACATCCGAATATTTTTAAATTAAACTTGTGTTTAACCTTGATCTGGTATGGAAGTGGTGCCTTTTGCTATTTTATATGTTTCTACAGAGCATATCTAATGTGCATATTGCAATTTCCAAGCCCAAGGTTGAGATATGCTATACTTTGTTTTCTGGAGATATTTCAAGAACTGTTGAATATTCTTTCAACATTTATTGATGTACTTAAGTTCTGCCTTTTTCTATTCTTACACTTCAATACAGCATGTATCTAACTGAGTAACTCACACTGACTAACTGTATTTTGCAATTTTCTAGGTCAGAGGTTTATTTGGGCCATACTTAGATTTCCAGAACTGAATTCTACAACTTTTCAATAACCCAACTTTATATTTCCTTTACTAAGGTTTAGAAGTGGTGCTATATTTACTTTCCGCAGCACATAACTGTTTTGTTCATGTTTGGAATTTACTATGAATTTGCCACATCCTTAGTAATAACAATAAAGGGAGGTAATAAGCACTGCCAATACCCTGAAAACGGCATGATTATAGGAAAGATTCTTCTCAAGTTCTCAGCCATATGAGTGTAATACATTTAAGTACTATGTTAAACAGCAATCAAACATTAATCACAAATCAAGAAATATTATGCATTACTTTTGTTTTTGTTTCAGGGTCATATGGATCCAGAAGTTAAACAAGCAATTCATCATATCATAGAGATACGAGGTACAGAGCAGTTTTGTTGACTATTTCTGGGGGGAATTAGAGTTTGTTAATGGACTATTATATTGATATAATACAAATACAGCAACAGGGAGAGCAGTTAGTAGATGATTTGTGATGATGACCTCGGGAAGTAAGAAGACTGTGGTACAAATACAAGATACAGAGTGGTTTTGTCAATGATTTGTGATGATGACTATCGGAGTTAAAAGGACTGTTGTACAAATACAAGATACAGAGCGGTTTTGTCAATGATTTGTGATGATGACTATCCGAGTTAAAAAGACTGTTATACAAATTCAAGATACAGAGCTAATTATAACTGTATGATAACTGTATATAAGAAATAAGATAATTATTCATAGCCTCCTATATCAAGTATATTTACAAAGAAGTGACAATAGAAATAATTTGACCAATAACAAAGTGGTCCAAATCCCATTAAAGGTACATGATCTGGCCCACGATAAAATATCAAATTTCTCACAATGACAATATATTAAATAATTTAATGGTGTATCTTGTTAGAGAATGAAATTTGTTTTCAAATATTTCACCAAAGGCAAGAATGTACATTTATCAACTCCATTTGTCTACTGGTAATAAACTACACAATTGATTTCTATAGCAATCATGGTTTAAAGTATTTACACTCAATTAAAGCTTTAAGTATCCCTGACTTAAATAGCATGTTATGTAATGTTTTTAATAATTTGCAAATGTGTCAAATTTATTTTTCTAGTGACCTCAATTGTGACAGCTTTAAATAGGGTTCAGTTCAGAGGAGAATAACCTTCAATAATAGTTTATCATTTGTTTACTTATTAAGCTACATGTAAACATAAAAGGACATGAAACTACCTGAAACTGGTTCCAATTCTGTACAGTTGGCAAACTACTTTCAACTATGTGATTGTGAAACTGGTGTGAAGTGGTTTCTATGTCCATTCTATCGGTGAAACTGGCTGCGCTTCAGTGGGACTGGCAAACTACCAATAGTTGGGTGAAACTGATTCTTTGCCCATTGACCCTAGCACAATGAATAGGGCTAATTCCTCTGTCTTAGCCTTACGTCCCACCTATCTCAACCCATGGTGACTGTTGGAAATTGATCTGGCGCTATGGCGGGCCTCTCAAAACATATATCCGATTTTTCTCTGATTTTTTTTTGATAGAAAAATCACAATAATCAAACCCCTTCTTTCTTTTATGACGTTTAAATAAAGTTTTATTTGAGTTTCTCGCCCGAGTTGACACGTATAAGTTATCTCCCTTTGCAATAATAAGATTGAAAACGGTCAAAAAAGATATATTGTTAAGTAGGTAAAATACTAATCAATGGTTTCATTGTATCTAGATAAAATCATAGAAAAATCATAAATAGTTTTTTTCAGGCCGGCTATAGCAGCCTATCGATTTCCATCTTTCACCATGGGTTTAGATAGGCGGGACGTAGGGCTAAGATGAAGGAATTAGCCCTATACATTGTGCTACATTGACCCATGAAACTACCTGAAACCTGGCTGTAATACAGTGCAATTGGCACACTATCTGCAACTAATTACCCCTGGTTTAGGTAGTGTTGAAGCAAAACCATATTTTAACTCTATAAGAAGATTCATTATTCAATAGAGCAAAAGACTATTAAGAGTTGTGTCTGTGTGAGGATTTCTGTTGGAATACATTACCATACATTATGAGTAAAATACCCTTGAATATTCCCGTAAAACATCAATCAATCAATCATGCTATCTTTGATAAGAATTTCATAATGTAGATTGTTTGATTGGTGTTTAACGTTGTACTCAAGGGAATTTCCCTTCAGCCCAATGGGTGAAGAAAACCACCCTCGACACCACTGGCAACAAACAAAGACAGGACGGGACAAATACAGCACAATAACGAGACGCAATAAAAACACCACAAACAGATTGGCTTCCTGTTTCCCTTCAGCTCTGAGAGCACCAGGGCAACATGAAGCTCCCTCCGACCGCCCATCCTAATAAAGACGTTTGTAGGTGGTTACATTGTGTTAACTCTACGTGATATTGAAGTTCTTCACGTATGAATTTTAACAGTCATTAAAAATATTTCAAAAATATTTGTATATTCACAAACATGTAAAAAGTATATTATCTTTGTGTATATACCTATTTGACTGATTAGTATAATCAATGTCACAACATTGGGCTGACAGGCCGTCATATACGTGAAATCACCTTTAGTACGGGGCGTAAGACCCCAAACAAGCAATTAATATCACCATTTGGTTTCAAAACTGCTCTTTATTATATTGCACGTTCTGGGTTTAAAGGAAAGATTTCAATGGATTTTCCTTCTAAAATCTTTTCATTACAGGTAAAAGGACTACCTCTGTTGGGTAAAGGTTACTGTTGGGTTGTGACAAGTTTAGGTTTTGTAAATCATTCTTCCGAAAATGGAAAGAAATCTGTACAGTCTTGCTGTGTAGGAATGAAAATTGGGTTTGTCAAGGGAGATAATACAATCTTTGAAAGGTTGTCCTCTGTCCTCAGATCATATATGATAGTGGGGCTTTTAAAATACCCCCCTTGCATTTAGCTGTTGTAGTGTTACTAAATAGTTTGTACATCTGCAAAAACGTCAAAGGGCCACCTGCAAAACCCTTTTTTTTATATTACTAGTCTCCTATTTCACTGAATTCTTTGGTTTTTTCCTCCATATATTCTCTTAATATATTAGTATTTATATATTTACCCATAATAAACATTCCAACATGCATTATTTTCAGGATAGTGAAATATATTGATACGTCACTAGAAGGTTGACGGAGTTGGACAGATATTATATAAGTTTATATGATTTAAACTCCCATTTAGTTGGACAGATAGTGCTGTATTTCACCTGTAACCAATGGTAACCTTAATCTCCTCAAATTTCGTTATGACCAGTCCTAACTTCTTTTCTTGTTATGAGAATACTACAGAATGTAATTAAGGAAAGTTATGTTTTATGATAAATGTGGATGCTTTCTAACTTGAAAAACTCAAGTTCTTCCTGTCAGACACAATTTCTAAGTCTTTGAAATAGGTTACAAAGTAGTAAATTCATGGATGAATTTGAGGTGATTTAGGGCATTGGCCATCTGATTTAAGATTTGTGTAAACAATTTACCACCAACTCCCTGTCTCATCGATGCATATTAACTGGTTGTACCGACTCATTTGAATTGTTTTGATATGTAGAGAGACTGAAGATTCATTTTAAATCAGAATTAACATCGGCCTGTTACCCTTATTACATTCCATTACTTTTGTTCACTTATTCGCATTAGACTTGTTCTTATTGTCAATCTGTTCTATACAACCCACATGTAGTTGTAAGTTAAAACTATATTCCATAGATTTGTTTCCTAAAATCATCATCACACTTATAATAACTCCTTTTTTAATAAATTTTTATCTTCTATAGAATTGAAGTGTTTGTGATGTTTTATTTATTTTGATTGATGATGGTGGTCAATGTGTGGCTTCTCTTCACTTTGTGTTACTTTGAACTTGAGCAGGGACTGTAGAGGAGTGACAGTAGAATTTTCACTTGCCAAGTCTTGTTATAACACAGCATCTGATTGGATGCGTAGAAGTTCCCATGCATCCAATCAATTGCTTTGATGCCATGAATTATCCGCCAAGGATTGAAATGCAGAGTAGCTCGGAATAGTAATCCTTGGCTAGAGAAGATGGGTTTCTAAAGTCTTACATTTTCTGCTGCCCCTTCTGTGCCCTGTCTTATTGCACCGTAATTGTCTTGTAAATTGTTAGTTGTTAACGGTAATTTCAAGCGCCATGAGAGGAAGATTTCCTGTATCCTTCGGGCTTTTGACCAGACTAGTCCACTTCAATGGTAGCCATTGCCTCATATCAATATTTCCAATGATTATGAAATTGGTGGGACTACAAAAAAAAAAAAATGGCAGTATATGGTCCGGTTATAGTACAGTTGCTTTTCTGATAGGTTAATTTCAAAAAATATTTAAAACATTAAATCGACACAAAACCTTATTATTTATTTACAAATAAATAAATTCTTAATAAATTTGGGTACATAATAAACTTTAAAAAATGGCAGTTATTTGTGCTGGAAAAATACAAGTTGTTAGTGAATGGATGAACTTGTTTTCCACTTATTGTGTTTATTTGTTGAAGTTGAAAAGAATTCCGTATGCTGTTATCATACGTCAACATGCATGACGCGGTACATAAAATCAGACAATGAGTGCAGAGAACAGTATTATAGAGACAACGCGCACCCCTATATTTCAAATCAATTAGGGATGTACTGCTGTTCTACAAAGTCTGGCTTTAGCAGATCTTGGTGTACTAATATTATAACTGTTCGCTTGGTCTTTGAAGAAGTCGGCATTGATTCGCGGTTGTTTACTATTATGATGTAATAGTATAAAATTATGTCCAAATATCTCTTGAAAACAAGTTGACCGATTTTTTTTTTTGATGTAACAGTTAGCTTAATAACACTCCTATACTGCGTTCAGGGTTGTTTTCCACCAAATATCCCTCGCCAATAAGGTGATAAGCACCATAACTTTTTTCTTTGAAGGAAAAAACGATTCTTAAACTTAATAGGAAATGGTGATTTGAGTAGCATTCAGGGAAAAGTATTCCAGCGAGATCAATTGGGAAACTTTTTTGTTAAAAGATGTATTTTAAATATGTCCTTAACCAACCCCCTATATTCGTTTCATTGTCAGATTACACATGTGTTACTAAAGCTTTATTTGGCAATAATCGCCTTGAGATGACAAAAACAAAAAAATGTGTAGTCCATATGCTGACTATAAATATTAAGGATTTATTTTCACATTGTGTGAAAAACGCCATACAGTTTCATCAGTCTAGTGTTTTTTGTGATGATGATAAATAAGCGGTGGCGTGAAGACACAAGATATTAGATCATTATGGTAAGATCGTTATCTCGTGCTAAAAACAACTCCGTCCATGTACGGAGGACAAAGAATAACACAGCAAGTCCTTAATATAGCATAGACTGCAGGGAAAAAAAATGTACATGACTTGTTATAGTTAATCCGTTTAATACCAATCACAATTTGCTCATGTGAGTAGTAATTATCCATGCACACTATATATTTAATGCTTGACTTATCAATATCTATATGATCGCTGATTGGTTGGAGCAAATATCTGGTTTAATCGAAAGACATTTTCCCCCAAAATTGATTTCGGGTATTGCTTTACTTCATTGGGTGGACTCGGGTATACTCATTTGCCAATCACCGACCATCCATCCTTTTAATATCTCCAGTAGTTCAGTTGAGCGTGTCACGCATCTACACTACTACTTCCTGCGCTTTTGATAAATTGCCTGATTAAAATTCATTCATTTATTTGCTTTTTATATGTGATGAATCAGTGATCCCGTATAATACTGAAATAAAAAAAATCTTACAATTTAGCGCCGTTAACTTTCCCGCCATTTATAGTTTTTTTGTTTCTCGAGAGATTATTTAATTTTCTTTAAAAGAAATATTAGACTGACATTAATAAGCCACCATATCTGCATAGACAAAAATAGCACAGGATTGTACAATGTGTGAATTTATTTTGATTTGAATGCAATAGCTCTGTACTCAATGTTATATTTAGAAAGACAAACATTTATTTGAATCTGCATGTTAAGAACATAGACAGAAATATATCCAGTACATTATATTTGACACAGCCTTGCTGGTTATCCTCGGGACCTGTAAGCAGTCAGAAGAAAAAAAAATCTTAGACCAAAAATATGATCTAGGCCTATTGATATTATTAAACCAACTAACTTGCGTGTGCACTTCTATACGGTTAAATGAATATAATTTAGACTGAGCGGACACTTAAACGGCACTTTTGGGTGTTCAAGGACCGGTAATTGTTTTCCTATAGGCCTAGGTGGATTTAAATCTACAATTAAATATATATGTGTGTAGATAGATCATTTAGACTAGAGCATGGTGTCCCGAATGGTCTATCCGTTTTCACATTGCTATAAACGAACGTGAGTCGCCGTTAAAGATTGACGCTACTTTCGTATATGACCAGATAAAGTAGTTTATATATTTGGTGCATGTATAGACCTGATTCCCTGTCTTATATTCAAACGAGAAAAGAAATATACGACAAATCTGATTATCCCAGGGGAAGCATTGTTTATAACTTATAAACACTTATAAATTTAAATTTAGATAACAATTCGGCCTACGTTTGAATTGATCTATCATCATGCGGTTAAGACTATAATTCAATAAACCTATTGAGCAGTCAGATATAAGTGTGATACAATTGCTTCCTCCGTCACGGGAATTAAAGCTCAGCATATGAAATAACAACCACATTTGGGAAACCAAAATGGGAATTAGTGGTAATTCGCAGCAGTCAGAATTAAATATCATTCATTTATTCTTTTTGGAAATCGTGTGAGTAAAGACAATGGCTGTCTTGTAACAAGTGCTTCAAAGGCTAATATATTTTAGACACAAGGGACTTCTGTAAAAAGCAAATGCTTATGGAAAACATGGAATTATTTGTAATTTGTGTCATTTAACCGGTTATATTAAATAGTTTCAACAAGAATCGCGCAATATTAATATATACGCGTGTTCCGCCAAGTTTGTTTCTTGATACTTAGTTACTTTAAGAGACTGGTATAAGTGAAACAAGTCGAAGCATGTAATAATTATAATAAAACAAGTAAAACAATCTATAACGTCAAACACACTATAGATAAACCATGGGGGGACTGAATGTTCAAATCACTAAAATTGTAAATCACCATGGTTGGTGGGTGAGTGAGTAGGTTGCTTTGTTTGTTTCCTAAATACCGTACAGATAATTGGCCAGCATTATTGTGGGAGGACAACTGGGGTAGTATTTTAACCCAGAAAAAACCCACGACCTTCGGCTGGGTGCTGGCATACAATAGCAAATACGGTCCGCGGAAATCGAACCTGCGACCCCAGATAATAACATTATGCCAGGTTCCTTTAAAATCGACGCTAAGTGGATGACAGTCAGCTTCATAACAAACAATACAACTGCCAAAAACATTTTCTCCGCAACTCTTATTGACCGCCATACCTATATGGTTTGGTATGGTATGGTATGGCGTAGAGGGCAACCATGTGTTACACTCGGGAAGGGGGCGATTATTTCCAATGTTACATGATTGAGCTTGAGGAAACCGTGTCAACATGCACCAAATATATACCAATATCACCAGACTCAGGGTTATCTGCATACAAATAAATGTTTGTAAAGTATTTCAATTAAAAACATATTGAAAAATTATGATATTTTGTCAAGTCTATGGATCAATGTTGTAAATCTTAAAAACTAGGGTATTTAAGAGAGTATCAAAGGGAGTTATCTGCTTAAAGCGATAATCCGGGCTGAAATAACCTCTATGTTCCTTGAAAGGTTGCCATTAAATATACTTAAATATGGCATCGACTTATCGTTTCTTCATTTGATAAAATAACCCGGGTGTTACAGGTATATATCTTACTACGACCACTAGTGGCTGACATTTTGGGCGTTGGCGCCGTGTTGATGACGTCACGCGACTAATAATACGATTCTGCGTTGGGTTAATAACATGTTCATTGGTGTCAACTGTCAAAGGTTTAAACAGTCGACTCTACAGGTCTCGTGACGTAGTCATGTTTTTTAAAAAGAAAGATATTTAATTGGTCCGTATTTGTGGAGCTCTTCCGTTTAGTGATAAAAGTACCTATACATGGCGGCGCGGATAAATTTGACTGTAGTTTGTGCATTACACATTGTTAAAGATCCAATTATAAAAATGTTATAGCTCGATTAGAAAATTAGAGAGCATAATTGAACACAAGAAATGATGCTCGTTTTACCTATATGCATTTCATTGCAGCCGGGAGTATCGCTTTAAATATTGAGTTCTGTAAAATCAGTAAATGTATTGAAACAAAATCTGATATTTTCTAGAGAGTTCAATGATATATTGTCTTGAGCGGTGTTGTAAACCTAAAGCACTGGAGACTTATTTCACCAATGACATTGATATATAATGATAACATAAAAAAGAAGAGGAAGTTGTGAATAACGTGTTCTGACACACTCGAGTATATACTACCTATATATGTCACTATAGTGTTTGAAACATAATAGTTAACTGGATCATTTTGTGATGAAGATAGATAGATTATTGAGGTAAAATATTTATCTGATATTGTTAACACATGTATGCATGCTTCTATTGTAATAACGCATGACAGCAAACGCATTATTTAACAAAGATGATGAAAAAGCAGCCTTGGTTTTTTGTTACTGCATGGTATTACATGGTTACTAGATACATGTATTACACCGGTTTTCTTAATTACTCCCCATATAAATAAAACATAAGATGCTACATTGTGATAAGTATAAGATCCCATTAAAATTCTCTTCACTGATTGGCTGAATATTCTACCTTCTCCAGCCAATCGTCTGGTGATTTTCGTGAAATCATTAACTGGTTCACTTTATTTTAACAAAGATAATGTTAACTCATTGGCTCTGAACTTTAATTGGTCAAGAACATGCCATCTGTCCACATCGTGATGATCACGTGGCCGCCTGCTGTGACAGCTCTGCACTTTTGTTGGTCGTTTTAAAAAAATGTTTACTGGATCCAAAAGAAGGGTATTAATTTTTGTATAGAACACGATTAGATACCACCACAATGTTAAAGAAATGACACAACTAAGATACCAATAACATTTGGCTAAGTTGATTGATAAACAAATATTTCGTTGTAATGTATATTTTGAACCCAAATGAAAAAATATCACCTCATCATAATAACAATAATAATTTCATAAGGATATCAGCTGAACAATGTGGCGAATATAGCTTATTGTAGTTATATAATTTCTCCAAGTGACTAATGTGCTTCCGTGAACGACAAATAAAAAAAATGCAAAGCAAACCAACCAAAAAAACAAAGCTGTTTCTTTTTGCTAATGATTCTTGAACATTTCGCGTGAAGAAATCGGCTGATCAGATCATAACAGGATGTTTTTTATATCTATATCAGTACCCGATATATGTTGACCACTTTAATAGTGAAAAGCGAAACGATTATACTCATTATACTGATTATTATATTCATCACGTGACAAACTGGATCTCGTACTTTGCCAGTTTAGTTCAATCCTTCGTCTTCTTACGACCATATCTAAGTATACGGAATATCCTTATACCTAAATTTATGTCATGAATTATCATACCTACCTGGATGTCATTAATAATCATACTTTCATTTATGGCACTAATGAACATACCTTTCTGGATTTCATTAATGACCATACCGTCCTGGATGTCATTAATGAACATACCTTTATGGATGTCATTAATGATCATACCTTCCTGGATGTCATTAATAATCACACTTTCATGTATGACATTAATAATCATACCTTCCTGGATGTCATTAATGATCGAACCTTCCTGAATGTCACTTATGATTGTACCTACCTGTATGTCATTAATGACCATACCTCCCTAGGCGTCATTTATGATCATACCTTCTCGGATGTCATTGATAATCATACTTTCATGTAGTACATTAATGATCATACCTTCCTTCCTGGATGATCATACATTCCTTCCTTCCTGTAGGTACGATCATTAATTGTACCTACCTGGATGCCATTAATGACCATACCTTCCTGGGTGTCATTAATGATCATACCTTCCTGGATGTCATTAATGATAATACTTTCATAGATGTCATTAATAACCATATTTTCATGTATGTCATTAATGATCATACCTTCCTGGGTATCATTAATGATAATACCTTCGTGGATGTCACTAATGATCCTACCTACCTGGATGTCATTGATGATCATACCTTCCTGGATGTCATTAATGAACATACCTTCATGGATGTCATTAATGAACATACCTTCATGGATTTCATTATTGATCAACCTTCGTGGATGTCACTAATGATCCTACCTACCTGGATGTCATTAATGGTCATACCTTCCTGGATGTCATTAATGAACATACCTTCATGGATGTCATTAACGAAAATACCTTAATGGATGTCATTAATGATTATACCTTCCTAGATGTCATTAATGATAATACCTTCCTAGATGTCATTAATAACCATACCTTCTTGGATGACATTAATGTTAAAACCTTCATGGGTGTCATTAATGATCATGGAACCTGTTATAATTCGTTATATATTAAACCAGATCAAATACAATGTAATATGACCAATGGCAGCACATTACAGCTATCTGTCTAGTATGCAGAAGTTTTCGTTGCATTGACAACATTTTTAATAATTTTGTTTGCGGCGTTGTGAACATGATTCCATGGAATAATTTAATACGATGATTTTGTTTTCTAAAACCCGCGTGAACTAAGTATCAATTATTCTGGTATTATGCATAAATCTATGAACACGTTAATAGGACTTAAGACATGTATATTTCTTAAAGAAAATTAACACAGTGGCACAGGGATGTCGATTTGCTCAAATCAATGAATCTGTCATGGTTTAGATTGACTCCTGAGGCCGGTTACTCGAAGCAGTATCAAATTTAATCCACTATTAGATGACGTCACGCCTTGTTGAAGGTCTATCTCTAACCCGGTATTAGCGATTTAATCTGGTCTTAGAATTAAATATAATATTTGTAACCTACAGAGAGAACATAATGACCATGTACATGTTATAGAAATTATACGAAAACACCCCGGGTTCGAATCCCGGTGGAGGCAAGAAAATTGTTCTCTCTTCAATTATTCAAAATATATATAAAAGTTTGTGTCGTTATTTATTTACTATATTTTTACGTCTCTCAACGGTATTTAAAGTTTTATACTATTTGTCAATAACGAATTTATCCTGCTATAATACAGATCGGGTAAGTACTTATTTTTTGACCAGACACAGGAGTGCGATCAGGTCAACCGTTTAGGACGGATGTACTATATAACATGTCCTAATCTTCCGTTTGTGTTTAGTAGACTGTGAAACGCCATATTTCTATATCAATTTAATCGGCTAGACAAACATCATATCTGTCAATAAAAAGTTTATGAGATTTCTAGATACCTAAACTGTTGTAATATATTATAATCAGAATCCTCCCACTCAACTGAAAAATGAACTGTACAATATCTTCACACTGCTCAAATCGCCATGTGCGTGAGATAACCTGAAGTATGACGTTAAACCCCAATCAATCCAACAAACAAACACATTGGCCGGCGCGTATTGTAACTGGTCTTATCAAATATCTGACACTGCGCTTCGATCTGTATAAATTGTCATTGATGCACAAAATATAGCTGTAATTTAGCAAAGGTAGCACATACTTCTGGTTGAATTAGCCTCGTAACCATTTCAGTTGTAGTTTGAGATTCATTCTACAGTCGATTCATACGACCCTTTGTCGGCGACACAGATGCTGACAATAAAGTACCGGATGGTTGTGAACCAACAGAGGGACATGGGAATTAACAAATTGTTTCTAGGCTTCTTCATTAATGTGCAGACAGATACATTTAATTTAAACAAGTTTATTTGTTTTACGCATAACTTAATAACATTATCTCAAGTTGGTAATAAAGTCTATAGTCTACACTGTGCATTAAAACAAATACATCTCACAGAATTTTTATCTTCGGAATCAATGAGAGATATACTATCACCGTAAACTTTATCGGTGTCTTGCTCCTGATTGGCTGAGTCCAATACTGTCATGGACTAATCAAACTACACTTTTCCTGGTCAATGGTTAACTTGTAAAAAGTCCACGCAGATTAAACAGGTCATAGTGTTAACATGTTAACACACCTAAAATATTTCCACTATTTTTTCAATTATTGTCCGGTTTCGTGTTCACTGATCCTTGACATCACGGAATGTTACAGTGCGCCAATAGTTCTTATTGGCTTGGAGGCTTTAGCGGTCAGTTTCCCGGACTGATGAGTGCGACTGAGTCATTATAACAACAAGTATTTTTCGATTCCAGAAAGTATGCGTGACTGTCGTTGTTCGTATCAAGTAAAGCTCACACATTTTCTAATTAAAGTTATAGATCATCATAAATGTTGTCACCTTTAGCACAGTAGCCATTCATACGTTCTTTTTTTATGTTACCGTAAAGGCAATTACAAAAACATTTCTACACTAGTAAGCACTCATAGTTTGGTTTTTCGTAATGTGTATCTCACTTACACGAGACTCAAGGAGCAGGTGGCTTATTTAACATTGACGTTATTTGGATGGTGTGCCTGTTTAATGCCGTACCAAGGGTTATGTCAATCAAATGACGTTGTTCCAGCCCATGGGTGTAAATTTAGACATGTGTCCCAAACAGATTTTCCTTATGTCGCCCTTTAGCTCGGGGAGCACTTGGATTTTGGACTGCATATATAAGATTTTCGCACTTGCGTTTTGGAATGTTTATATAAGATTGGGCTTTGGACTGACTGTATATATAACATTATCGCACTTAGATTTTAGACTTTATTTATAAGATTACCACGCTTGGTGTTTGGACCGTATATTATCGCAGTTGCGTGTTGGCCGGTATATATAAGATTATCACAATTGCGTTTAGAACTGCAGTTCAAAAGACAATTTGCGATAATCTCATATATACATGTATATATGAGATTATGGCAATTGTCTTTTGAACTTTAGATTATCAAAATTGCGTTTTGAACTACAGATATAAGATTATCGCTCTAGCGTGTTGGACGGTATATATAAGATTATGGCAATTGCGTTTTGGACTGTATATATGAGATTATCACGATTGCTGTTTTGGACTAAAAATGATCGCTCTAGTGTGTTGGATGGTATATATAATATTATGGCAATTGCGTTTTGAACTGTATATATGAGGTTATCGCAATTGCGTTTTGAACTGTCTAAATGAGATTATCGCAATTACGTTTTGGACTGAATATTATCGCACTTGCGTGTTTGCCTGTATATATAAGATAATCGCAATTGCGTTTTGAACTGTATATATGAGATTATCGCAGTTGCGCTGTAGGACTTAAGATTATCGAAATTGCGTTTTCGACTGAAGATTATTGTTCTAGCGTGTTGTCCGGTATATATATATATATAAGATTATCACACTTGGGTTTTGACTGTATATATATGAGATTATCCGCAATTGCGTTTTGAACTACAGATATAAGATTATCGTACTTGGGTTTTTGGACTACATGGGCCTATATCATGATATTATCGCAATTGCACTTTGGATTGAAGATTACACTTGCGTTTTGGATTTTTATATAAGATTATCAATCACACTGTTGTTTGGTCTGTATATTTAGTTGTTGTAATACGCAACTGAGGACGAGTACAATACAACTCATAGATTGTGTATATGAGACGTTTACACCGAGAAGAAGAATTTAGAAGAGAGGGCTTTGCTACAAAAATGTTTGTTACATCCCAAAACATTTGCAGGCTTAGGAAAATATAGGTTGTGAGGAGATATAGCGTTATACCGACTTAGAACATGTTTTGTCATCTTTGACAGTGTCACGATTTGTACATAAACGCTTCCTTCCGTGGAGTAGCGTGACGTCGAATTCGATATAACCTTTTCCAATCCAATTCCATATGTATTATTTATAATACAGTTAGAGCATGTGTTGTCCAATAAAAAAAAAACACTTAATTTGTACTACATGGCAATACAATAGAATACCTGATGGCACTTGCGGTTTGGACTGTATAAATAAGATTGTCGAACTAGCAGTTTGGACTGTATATAAGATTGTCGAACATGCATTTTGGACCGTATATAGAAGATTAACGAACTTGCATTTTGTAAGTTAAAATTGAAAGTTATCACACAAACGTTTAATGCCAGGTATAAAATATTATCATATATTTTGCACGAAAGTCAATAGAAATTTCACCACAGTTCCAGTTTTGGGCTTTGGTAAAATAACCCTTGATCGGAAAAAGCTATACCCATTAATTTTTCGATTTCAATTTAAGTTTCTATATGCATGTTCAATCTGATGAAATGATCCAATAAAAATATTTTGAAAAATTTAAAGAATCAGTCAATATTTTGATGTCCACACGTTTATCTATGATATAGAAGCGATTTCTGCCCCAAGCCGGATAAAAAAATTAAGTGGCTTAAAATGCTTACTCAACCGTGACTGGCCTGTAGAAATTAAATCTGCATGAATTAAAACCATGTGCTCGGTATAGAGCAACATAATACATCCTATCTGTTCTTCACAAATAAACCCAGTTTAATTGCTTGACGTCTGTGCGAAAACACATCATTGAGTAATTTGTCCAGAGAAACAATTTAATAAATTCTTGATGATGTATGTCTGTCATAATTATGCTTACGGGTCATAATTTATCTGTTTCGTGGTAATATCATTCCATATATGTCAAATTATTAATTGGACAGATATTTAATTTACGACAGTGGCTCAAATGTGCACTAACTTTAAACCATGCAAGACGGAATAAAGGTTCAGGACTGGCACTTTTTCATCCAACACCTTCATTTTAAATACAAGGCTGACAAGTTTCATATCTTTTTTATTCCATCCCATGCATAAAGTACATTGGAAATTGCTCATTTTGTAGAAATACAAATATGCGAATTGTTAAAAAGACTTACTTGTTTTGCTTTAAATATTTTTTGGTTCAATATTCTTACGTCTACGATTTTAAGGTCCAAGGCATTTTTAACAATTCAAGAGTTTTAAGGTCAAACAGTTAATTGTTTGTTTATGTATTACTTTATCCAATATACACGTGACCACCTTCGCTGATAACATCTAGTGTAGTATTTTCG
Source organism: Mopalia muscosa (assembly GCA_031763545.1). Classification (NCBI taxonomy): domain Eukaryota; kingdom Metazoa; phylum Mollusca; class Polyplacophora; order Chitonida; family Mopaliidae; genus Mopalia; species Mopalia muscosa. The sequence continues at coordinate 63 of JARFOD010094919.1, read as the reverse complement.
TTATTTTGGAATAACACTTTCTTAGTTAGAACATATACCTGTTCAGAAAATTTTGTAGGTTGA
>JARFOD010094908.1:0-17275 GCA_031763545.1 Mopalia muscosa | reverse complement strand
GCACTTTTTTTTAAAAGAAAGATATTTGATTGGTTAATATTTGTGGAGCTCTTCTGCTTAATGATAAAAGTACCTAAACATGGCCGAGTGAATAAATTTGAATGTAGTTTGTGCATTACCTATTGTTTAAGATCCAAGTATAAAACTGATATAGCTCGATTAGAAATTTAGACAGCATAATTGAACACAAGAAATGACGCCCGTTTTACCTATATGCATTATATTGCAGCACGGAGTATCGCTTTAAAGTGAAAACATCTACAATGGGGGGATGCCCGCCCCAAAACAATTATGTACCTGTGGTTTAAAGTGTAGCTCTGTCATGTGAATTCTGGGAAAGGACGATATGGCGCGGGATTATCCAAAAGTAACAATTTTTTCTACAACGTAGAACAAATATTTTGATTCAAGCACTCTTTTTTGTGCATTTTATCAATGGTTTAAGTTTTGTCGTTATGTCACTTTCTCTAAACAGTCACATATATGCTTTTGTTGATAGAGACATACATCTATTTCGATGGGGTCAATCATTGCAAGAGCTTTATTCATATAACCAATGGAGGAACATCGTTTAATGTAGGCTGTTTGTTTGTTTGATTAGGGTTCAACGCCGTACTTCAGAATTCACGTCGTATTTAAGATTAAACATTAACACGTTTAAGACAGGATACATACAGGACATTGTAAAAAATACATCACAAACAGATCTAGATCGACTTCATGTTACTTCAGTCCATGTAAGCTTTGAGATCACGATGGCAGCATGCAAACATTTTAATTATTACGCTATTTCACTTAAATTCAAATGATCAATATATTTTTGTCTCATTTGACTTTCGACGTAGCTTCGATTTCATTTATTAATAATAATGCCTTATTATTAAAATCTGTTTTATCAAATTATGTAAATATATGTAATATAGGAACGATGTTTATATAAGCCTGTTCATCAATCCCAAATTCTCTCTTGAAATAAAATTCTGTTTTAACTAAGCTCCCTACCAGCCCTCCGCGGTTTACTTTAGAATTTGCTTTGCTAGCGATTACCTTATCGGATCTACATTTTATTCAAATTAGTGTCATAACCCTATGTGAAAGCCAAGAGCCACGGGGTGTTGTGTTATTAAGTTTTTGTCTGGAAAATGCGTCGGTGAACGCCTTTGGGTGGTTATCGTTATGCGTGTTTTAGTAGTACTATTGTGCTCATTCATCTTCCATGTATTTGTAACGGACTCTGAATAATACAAACGTGAATGCAGTTAATGTTATATAATTAAAACTGAAAATGTTTCTTCTATTGTGAAGTTATTGTTTCTCCTGTGCAAATTAAAGACAATGTGATACTGCGTAGATCATACTACTCCTAATCGGCTGGTGCTGTAAGAAAGGACTTACTGCCGAAATGACCAGTGTTTCGGAGCGAAAAACTATATTATATGTTAACATACGAACAAATTTATACTCTTGTTTTCAGTGAGTGCTCAGTGTCCAGCGAACAGATATGGTCCTGAGTGTCAGTACGCCTGTCACTGTGTGACATCAGGACAAGTCTGTGACAGAGTGAAGGGTTGTGGTGGTTGGTGTGACACAAACAATGGCTGGGATGGACCCACCTGTCAAAGGCGTGAGTGTTACATTGAGAGGCCCACTTCATAAAAACGTCAACTTAAATAATATATTTTTTTAATAATATATATCACATTTGTGCATTATATATATTTATCACAATGTAAAATTGATACAGATTTTAATGGGATTTTTATTCATTAATTACCCTTTGAAAAGAAAAAAGTTGTCATTTTATGAAAACAGGCATGTGGTCCACCTGATAGCCACCTTTTTTTATTGAAGGCTGATAAATTTATTTACGTGCAGTCTAAACAGCGGCTGCAATGTATTTCGCTATTGCAGCTGACAAAAAGGGCACTTTTGTGGAGGATTGCCATCTTTAGTCTAAATCTTCACAAAGATTCATAAGTCAGACCTCCTGATTTGAGGTGTGCTGTCCTACGCTTTAACACTGATCACTCACCTCAAAACAGAAGGCCTGATAAGTATAATTGTAGTTCAGGCGACAATCTTCACGACATAACATGACAGAAACGCCCCGAAATGATGCGTAACTTAGCCTGTCATTTGCATATATAGTACCCGATAAAGGCCGTATGTCGACCAAATGGTTTTAGCCTGTGATGTTTCCTCTTTCTACTATAAACCTGAATTATCTTTCACCCAATGCCGCTACAATAATTCCCATTATAATGGGTTGTTAATTTATTAAATTGTTCAAAATTCCCGATTTTAGCCTCATTATCCCAATACATATTGTCCCTAAACCTATACACTTCTCGCGTCAACTATCTTTTAAGCCTGACTCTTGAGATGATCAATTTTATTATTCACTAGTTGTCTTATGGCCAACGCTACCCTATAGGTAACCGTCGGACTCATTGTGCGTGTGTAGCAAATGTATTTAACATCTGCAAAGGCGTTCAGTTGCAAAAGATACAATTCTCTGTTTTAGAAAATGTTATTCTCAGACGTGAAACTCAGTTTGGGCCTGAACTTTACTGTGAAGGAGAAACCTGTTTTGGTGGTGACAATGTTGTGGATGGCAGAGCTGGAAATCACTTTTATGATACGCCATGTGGAATGCCGGACAATACCAATAATGAAAACACAAATCCTTGGTGGAACGTCACGATGGATCAGGAGTATTATATATATAGATTTGTACTCTATAACAGAGAGGATAATAGTAGGTGCATTATTGTTTACTCAGGTTTTCAGTGACGGAGAAGGGATTTTAAATATTGTTTTTATTAAAATGGTGTCATTAAGTTTTTGTCTGTCTGGCCGTAGGAATTCAATACAATTGGAAACACATTTTAAAAAATAAAACTGAACTGTACACAACATATTGTATGTTTTCTAGGGTAAAAAAAGTATCAGAAATACGCTTCCAAAATCAGTCAATATTTGATTTCATACAATACGTTATCCATGTGTAATTCACAATTTCACCACGTCTTCTTTGATAACCAGAACTGTCCAAATGACAATTAAAAGATACCAAGAAACAATATATGTGGTCACATGACGGTATAAACCGGTGAATTTTATAGGTGAAAATAATTGCACCACGAGGACAAGACTGAGATTGAATTTTCTGTCACCTGTAAACAAAAAACAAATAAACTGCTACCGTTACGTGAAACTTGCCTTCTTTACGTCGAGATTAATTGATAGAAGACCTGACAATTGTAAGAGCTTTCATCACCATCAACGCCGAATTCACCAAAACTACGCATGTAGAATTTTATACTTAATTAATCTACAGCTTTGAGACAAGAGTCTTTACCATAACACATCGCAACATTGTCACACAAGAGTGGATTGCTAACTCTATCAATCAATGCTCTTTTGAAAAAAAAATTGTTTGTAAGGCTTGTCCCATGGTGCGCTTTGAGTTAATGAATAGGAGGAGCCAGGTGCTCAAATGGCTACTACAATTTAATCTGCTGTTGGATGGAAGGCTATATGGTAGATATCTATGTCTTATCCACTAATACAGATATAACCGACCATAGTACCAAGCCACTCTTCAATTCCTACCTTACCCTCAGACCAAAATCCCGGTTTATCTACAACAGCTGTTTTCGAAAAACGTCTCTTTGTCACACCCAATCAGCTTGGATCTTTCATTGGCAAGGTAAACGACAAGGTCGCTTGCCCTGGAAAGATGAGGGTTATGGTTGATAATCATTCTAGTGCTTTGGAATTTAGTCCGCTATAAGATTACGTCACGACATGTTGCGAGTCTTTCTCTAATCCATTATTCGCCATTTAATCTAGTGTCCTCATTTTTATTTTTTGGGTAGTCTTTGTCTTTATTTAATGGTGCCTTTGAGCATCAGTAAGTGCCATGGTTTGATCACCCTGTAGACACGTTGTGCACACAGTGTTCACTCTGTACACACAACTTTTTGGTATATACATTATACCAGCTGTCAGCTGGAGAGGAAAGTATTTGTCATACTCAGCTGTTCAGTTGTGTTGTTTTGTGTTGTTCAGACAGTTGGGAGTACACCGTCGTTATTTAAGTGAAATACGCATGTCCACGGCGCTAAACAGCAGCCAAATTATTCATCAACTGAATAAGAAATCTCATTTGACTGTTGTAACTTTCACTTTTACAGTCCCTTGGCGTATAAATGGATTCGTCCTTTCTGTGGGTAGGTCTTCAGCTCCAGGATTTGATTACAAAGTGTGTTATAGAGACAGGGCGATCGGTGAGGCTGACCCTGGGCCCATTAGGAGAGGAACATGTCAGGACAACACTCCACTGAAGGGAGATGTTATCCAAGTCAGACAGACTAATAAACAACCACTCCAAATGTGTGAACTTATTGTCTATGGTATGTACTGCGGTTAAGTGTGATAATATATATATTATTTATGTTGTAATATTCTGTCACTGAATTGTGTAATGTCCCAATTATGGTGGATCTACACCGCCGTCATATAAGTGGCGTAAAATCAATCAATCAGTCAATCGATCGATCAATAAATCAATAAATCAATCAGTCAGTCAGTCAGTCAGTCGGTCAGTCAATAAAATATTCTTAATTTTACTCTCGCTTATTTTGACAATATACCAGTGCTATCATGACAACATGGAACAACGAAATATGGTTTGTTTGAAAATGACCTCCTCTACTGCTCGAATTATGTTCATGTAATGCTAGAAACCTTTCAGTGTACTGCTTGAAGTCTAACAATGTACTGCTCAACCTCCTCCAATATACTGCTTAAACTCCTCCAATGTACTGCTTAAACTCCTCCAATGTACTGCGTAAACTCCTCCAATGTACTGCTTAAACTCCTCCAATGTACTGCTCAATCTCCTCCAATGTACTGCTTAAACTCCTCCAATGTACTGCTTAAACTCCTCCAATGTACTGCTTAAACTCCTCCAATGTACTACTTAATCTCCTCCAATGTACTGCTTAAACTCCTCCAATGTACTACTTAATCTCCTCCAATGTACTGCTTAAACTCCTCTAATATACTGCTTAAACTCCTCCAATGTACTACTTAATCTCCTCCAATGTACTGCTAAATCTTTTCCAATACATTGCTCTGTCTCCTTCAACATAGTCATAATGTCCAACTTTCTTCAATGGACTGATCCTGCCGCATTGAAATGCCCAAACTCCTTCAATGCACTGCTCAAGAATTTAATGCAGCAGCAATTATACAGAGTAATTTCAGCCCGTTCAAAGTACTACTCACCCGTTTCATGCCCCCGTCAGTTGAATTAGGTAGGGCAGTACATTGAAGGAAAAACAGCAATGCACTGGATTTCCAGCCATAACCGGACAATATAAAGTTGTTGTGTAAGTCAAGAACCATTTAAACATAAAAATAAGCAAATAAATACCGTTTCTGTTAAATTTCTGGTGTAGCTTTGTTTGTGGCCTAAATTGCAGTTTGTGCTCCCGGCTGGTATGGAGAATTATGTGAGAGAGAATGTATCACAACTACAGCTTGTGCCAGATGTGATGTGGGTCAACTATCATGTGAAGGTTTGTATGTAATTCTATGAGGAGAATATTTCTCAATCATGCATTAACAAAATACCATATAAATTTTATACTTGAAACTCAACCTGTGAACATGAAGTTGATGAGTTCTTCCATCTTCATCATGCTGTAAAATATTCCCGCACCCATGTGTTATAAGTAGTGCTTCAAGTTCCGTTCAAGTAACACCATCAAAACAAAGATTTATCCTCAGACAAAATCTTATCTATTTCTGCATCCTATCCCGTGGGCTTATCTATTTCTGCATCCTATCCCGTGGGCTTGCTCCTGCACTTAAACAATATGATGCGAAACAAATGGGATAGTATTCTATCTAAAGAACTCTATATTTAACGGTCTTACTTGTGCGGAACTTGGCCCACAGTTAGTAGTCGCAAACTGTGTGAATATTTAACAGTATAACAGTGATGTAGAATCCCTTCAGTTCTGTTAAAACAAAGCTAAATTAAGCGTAGTAATATTGATGAAAGACATAATTATGTATTTGTTAATATATCTGTTTATATACATTTAAGCAAATACAGTTTAGCAACTTTGTACGTTATATGTGTTATATATGAAGATGTTTTAAGGGGAATTCGTGAGAAAATGTTTTCCTTACTCATGCCCAGCAAAATATCACACTTCGCGGCAAATTAGGAGTCTTTATAAGTCTTGATGAATTGTTTTTAATTGTTTATGTTTTCAGAATGTGTAGCGGGTAAGTGGGGAGAACACTGCGTCAATACATGTAACTGTCTGGGAGGTGTGGGTTGTAACAAGATGTCCGGCAGGTGCCCTGGAGGAGAATGTGCTGCTGGTTTCAAAGGTGACACCTGTAGTCAATGTAAGTGACATTTCCATTCATTATATAACCCCAGGTATCTTTCACATAATGCGATATTCGGTAATCCAGGAGTTTACATATTTTTGTTTGTTTTATTTGCACAAAAAGGAAACAACGTTATTCAAATACAGTTACAATTCAACGTGAAAGTCCAGGCTGAATGCTCAAATCACCTCAGTAAAATAATGTTTGGATTCCATTTGTGATTAAAGCTATGTGATGAATACAGGTAAGAAGCTCTGGCTAGAATCTTCAGTTCCATACGATTTAGTTTCCCGTCCCCTTCGCAAAATTTGGTTCTTATTTTTGACAACGGACCTTTAACCGAAAACTGGACCTAGTTGTATTGGAGGTGCAACAAGAACGATGACTGAATTTCTGTGTTCTATCACAACAAAATGACCTGCAAAAGTAAATCTTTAGTGTAATCCTGGTTTGTTAAAATTTTATTTGGCTTCATATGTACGTTATGTCAGAAAATGGGGAATGAAGCAATCTATTCAGCACTACTGACGTTAACTGCCGAATACGTTATCGACACGCTACACCATTTGGAATGGCATTTGGTAATGACTCTTTTGGGCATATGGGTATTTTGGAGATAGGAAATTCTGGCTGTGAGTCTTGTCACACTATGAAAATTGGTTATGCAGAGCTTGTGGGAATGGGGCTTCCGGAGTTATGGAATTGGTCTTCTGGAACCATATGGGAATGGGTTTTCTGTGACTTAGTGGACGGGTTTTCTGAGGCTAGAGATGTGGCTGTCAAGAGTCTTCAGTTAAAGGATCTTCTGGGGCTATGATGATGTTAGTATGTTGTACCAGCCAAGGGTCTTTCGGAGCTATGGAAATGTGGCTGGAGCTATGGGAATGTGTTTTCTAGAGGTGTGGGAATAGGTTTTTTGTAGGTAAATTATCTTCTTGGTCTGAGAATTGGTCTTGGTGAGCTATGGAAATGTGTATTCCGTGACCTTAGGAATGAATTTTCCGGAATAATATGAATGAATCTTCCGTAGGAAAAAATCTTTTGGCTACGGGAATGATCCTTCTTCGGATATAGTATTGGATCATTGGAAGCCGTGAGATGGGTCTTCGGTAGTTAATCAATGTACTTGTGCTGGTATAAGGTATTTAACCGAGAAGAACAAGCGCATATTGGCTAACATGTGTTTTGTTTTTTAGCGTGTGATCCAGGTGAATATGGACCAGACTGTAGGATGAAGTGTGGTTTCTGTTACTCTGGTGGGAAGAGCTGTTATATAACAAATGGTCACTGTCCTGATGACGTCTACACTTGTAAAAGCGGCTATCAAGGCCTGAAGTGTCACGACGGTAAGATTTTACTGAGTGACCTAGGGCTTACGCTATGGAGAGTGTATGCTTCTGGTCTTTACTCACCCTCACATATGGGATCGCAGGCTCGATTCCGACGAACCACATAAGATTGGTGTGTCGGAAACTAGCTGATGATTTCCTCTAGCATTCGGGCTACATGCCTTTATATAATGAAATAACCCGAAGTACCACGACAAATCCAAGTAACAAATAGTACAGCATAGTTTTGATAGTTTTTTTGATTAATTTTGCCATTTAAACAAACACCCCCGAACTCATTGAAAGCCTATAGCTTATATTCAAAATAAGATTTGCTTTAACTGGACAACAAATGTCACTCTCACTACAAATGGGGGCACCGGACAGAATTCGATTTTAGTCTGAATATTTAAATGAAATGTAAGGCTAATAACATTGTCTGCAAGTAACGTTCAATTACAAGAACTAAATGCATGCTTTCTATTAGGAATAAAATATTTATATTGTATTTATAGACAGATTATAGGACCACATGACTGCTCCATTATTCATTAGTTGTGGCTATGGAACGTAGACTTTAGTTAAGTTTATTGATGAATCAGGTTATGGGGTGAGTTTTATAAGGTTTTTACCTGGGTTTTCTACAAACTATCTGTAAATCAAACCCATGTTATTTTAATAGAAATCAGCATTAATTAAGACCAATCAAACAATCCAAGACTAAATTCTACAAAAGGAAGTTCACGAATAAATGTAAGACTGATTTTAATGTTGCAGAATGTCCAAATGGTAAATGGAATAATGACTGCTCACAGAGCTGTGGAAACTGTCGTGAAGAGACAGGTTGTAATAAGATATCTGGGGTGTGTCCCCAAACCACGGAGAATCTGAAATGTCTGCCAGGATATTTCGAGTCCGATTCTAAATGTAACACAGGTTGGTAGATTTCCAGATCATATTAATACTATACGACGAATATATATATATACATGTTCTGTTACCCACAGTAAACCCTTACAGCTTTATGTTATGTTCAGTGTCTGATTAGGTCACACATGTTACCTTTATTATTGTAGTGTGAACTATAACCGATGGTTTTAGGGCGACTGTTAATTTAACTCTATCTAGAAGACTCTTCGGGCCTGCGTTTACAGCGATCCTTATAGACTACTAAAGATATACACGATGCATGGTAACTGTCTTGCTGATGAACGTTTGTCAACGTTTGGCTACCAAAAACATACATACATATTAAAATTTAAATGGAAACCCCAATGGCCATTCTAAAGAATTATTCGTGCCAGGAACTTGAGTTTAGTTCGCTTTATAGATTAGATGCATACAACTTGTTGTTTAACCTCACATAGTCACTTAGGTAAATGGAAAATAAAAGACATCACAGTATGTTTAGAAACATATTAACAAGCATGATAGTTAGTTTCCTTCAAGTCAAGAAAAATTGCAAACATTGTTAACACATATACACACATTACAATTAAGTTAAGACAGATCACATATACACAAATATAGAGACTATACAGAAAGCTACACTTTTCCACAACGAGCTTGAAGTCAGTGTCCATAGATGGATTGGCAAGACCTGCAGAATTTAGATCATAATAAAATGTAAATCTTTCTACGTGATACTTGGAGCAATGGAACAGAAAATGTATGATGGAATCCTCCACTAAACATATTTCCCACAGGCCTGTTTCATGACGTTTAAATCGACTTAGGTATAGATTCAAAGGGAAGTGACCCGACTCTGTCTGATGAATGAGTACTTCAGCTCGCCTTGACGATATCACAAACTCATTGCTTTCAACAGTGGTAATGTTGAAAAAACGTCCATTATCTGAGGAGTCCCAGTCGGACTGCAATAAATTGTGGCTATCAACGAATAGAAAACTCATATAATTTCACCTGGTTGCTCACAGCTGTTACTTTTACAAAAGCCTCAGCGTTGACGTTTTTTCTGACAATTCTCTGCCAAACTTTCGTCGGAGAATACCTCTGGTAGTCAACTTTACCAGTGATTGGCGACTGCTCACACAAAGACGTATTCAGTGTTATGTATCTCTAATAGTCGACTACACCATGTAACCTATCTCTGGATAGAGGTTGAGAACACAACCGTCTACAAATTGGCTAACACCCGTTCTACCGTGTTTGGTACCAACCTCTTTCTGAGACATTTCATGTCAAACTGGATGTTAAATCACCCATTAACGTCTTCAAAGGTAAATCTTCCTCATTTCACTGTGACAATACGAATGAAGTATCGGTTGTCAAACTGCCATTTTCTTCTGTCGCGTAGTGAATTCAGATGCCATAATTATGCCATTTTTAAGTATTAATGGTAACGTTTTAAGGGATATATTGGATATAGCCAGGATTATCGCTTTAAACATAATAGCGACGAAAATATCTGAATCAAACCTTTATCTTTTTGGACGAAATTTTATGGTGATGATGCAGTTCTTCATCTTCCAGTCGAGTAGATCAAGTTGAGTATAATCAAGCGAAACCCGTCGGTTGTAATTATTGTATAAAACAAGTTTTATTTCAGGATGTTTGGAAGGACAATGGGGAGATAACTGTGTATTTAACTGCAGTGAGAACTGTGCTAGCTTCCCCTGCAGCAAGGAAAATGGAGTTTGTCCAGGTGGCTGCCTGGAAGGGTTTACAGGCGACACATGTAACACGTGTAAGTTATCCAAGAAAGCATTTTCTCACAAAAAGATGTCAGCACAACGCTACCAATATTCTGCATCTATCTTCCAATGTTTACCAATTGCATGGCCTTACCCTGACTTAATCGATCTCGTTGTCTTCCTTTAACATTTTTGGACTAGACCTAACCATAAAAAGACCACTTAAAAGCCGTAGGAATATATGAAGGGAGTACTGTTATGATTACTAAACTAATTTAGCTAAGGGTATCAGAACCGTATTATATACCGATATGGGCAAATCCTATTGGAATGACAACTTGAAGAACTCCTCTGGCAAAGTGCCTTTATTATTCTCGAAAAATATGGATATTTATGTAAATATTGCGCGTACCGGATAATTTCTTATCCAATCAAATTCTTCACAATCATAATCCAGTCTAATCCGATATGAGCTTTTCTCTTCATAAAGCTTTGTATATAAAGTGTTGTAACATGTCCCATAAGCGGTTTTAATTCAGTAATGTATAGGCGAACTGAAATTACGATTCTTTGCAATTGTATTGTGTAAAAAGTTATCCGAAATGTTTAGAGAGAAATAACAGAAATTCGTCAGATTTTTTTTTAAATGGATGAAATGGTAAGTATTAATAGCTGTGTGTTTTATCTGGTCTGAATTATGTCACAAAATAGAATAATGATGTTTATTTACGTTATATGTTGGTCAAATTCCTGTACTCCATATCCAAATATTTTGTCAGTGGGCTTCATATGTTTTAGTTAATTATGCTGACTCAGTATTTTCAATTGTTTGGCCATTTTCACCAATAGTGTTTGATTATTTGTTTGCATGGGTCTTTTTATCTTTCGCCTATTTTTATCTATCACTTTCTTATTATAATTGCATGTCTTTTAATATCATTTTATTATATTGCATCTTCTCGCATCCTGTATTCAGCATGCACGATTGGCTCGTGGGGATATAACTGTAACCAGAACTGTAGCCCAAATTGTTTGAACGGAAATGTATCCTGTAGTCGGCTGAACGGGTACTGTCTAGAAGGATGTGTGAAGGGGTTTGAAGGGGAACGCTGTCAACTAGCCGGTATTATAATGCTTTGTAACACTGCTGTATATAACAATACATTCGAAAGGTTTATGACGTATGCTATACGGTCAAGGTCGTATTTACGCCACAAAGCTAATATTTGTATATCCTTGTAAATATGTCTGCTAATCTATGACCGATTTGTTCAAATGACGTCACAGAGGTCATCGAACAATGTTGCGTTTTATCCATACATAATCTGAATGAAATGATAATGATAAGCGAAACAGTTAAGACAAGATTGAGCTCACTCAAGACTTTATTCCGTATTCCACTTTAATTCCACATGTGTTTCAGTGACAGAAACCACGGAACCTCAAGCAGGATCTCCACCAGCTGAGATCATAGGAGGCAGTCTGGCTGGTGTCATTGTTATACTCCTCGTCGTCGTTGTTGTTGTTGTTATATTCCGGTACGCCTCAATTATTACTTTGGTCTGTTATTTTGATACAGTCCTCTAACGGTTGTTACAGAATTCCTTGGATTGTCGGGCCGTTTTTGGTCAACGACATTGGCTTAATACGGACTCATTTTAAGCTCATTGCAGACACAGTCTGGCTCTAAACTAACCCATTTTGACTCAACATGGTCAAGTCTCCTAAAACTCTATTCCTGACGATATGTGAACCTTCGTCCTCATTTTAAAAACTGTTTTATTTTTCGAAACCTTTTTGTCGTAGAAGCTTTACATTTCAGACGCAAAATTTGCTATTGTCTTTGTGTTCTAAATTAAGCAAAAGGAGACCTACACGTATATTTCCCACTTATCTGAATTGTTTTAACATTTTCTTGACATTTCCTTAGGTAACCAACAACAACTTGAGATTAAAATCAACTAAGGAAGAGTTTATAAACAGAATAAGATGATTCATATGTTTGATTGTTTTTAATCCGCCTCCCAGTGGCGGTGCGATTTATGTTAACAAAATATTTACAGGTCATATGAAAGGTAAATAGATTGACAAAATCTCGTAAAAAGGCTTTCGGTTGTTGAGCGATACCCGTAAGAGCTAGTTTCCAAAGACTTTAATTGCGGTCCATACCAGTGATTGGCCGTGTTATATTTAAGTCTTAATATCACGTTTTATTGTTTCAAGGAGACGTAGACAACAGAAAAGTCCACCTACGAACGAATTGCATGGACAAGCTTCGAAACCACAAGTACCTCGTAAGCCAAACGGTGTGGTGTATGAGAATATGGAACTTGGTCCGAAACCGCTACCGAAGCCAAAGCCAGTCATCGTGAATAAAGGTAACTACAATGCAATATTTACACTTTTTCACATGTGATATTATTTGTTTGGTTTTATTGGCGCGTGCCTTCCCAATATATGATTTATACATTGGAAGAATTTGTTTAGAATTATTGGCGCGTACTAACAACATAGCAATGCTTTTACCATTGGATTTATTTTTTTTTTTTGTATTTTTGGTGTATGTCATTCCAACATGGTTATATTCTCTCCCAAAAAAGAAACGCAACTTCACAAACAAAATTTAGAACATGAATTCTTTCAAAAATGTGCATGATAGAGACATGACAACATGATCATGTTATAATGTAAATGTTCGATTATTGAATTTAAGCAGATGATAGTGACTTTTGGGTCAGTCTTTGTGTAACGCTGCACAAAGAAGGGCGAGGGTAAAAACTGATAGTAGTTGCACGTGCGAATTATGCCTAATCATAAAGTGGTTAGCTGACCGTCATCGTTCTGGTCGACCTAGGGTCACAACAGCAGCCTAAGATCGCTAAATCCGGTTATTTCATCTGGGAAACCGGACGTAACAGCAACAGAAACCGCATCAAATGCCCCAGGTCTCCGGAGAATATCGGCACAGACAGTCAGAAACCGTCTCCATCAAAACGACTTATGCACCAGACGTCTTTAATTTGGCGTAGTACTGAGACAACAGCATCGACGTGCAAGGGTCTGATGGTGCAACAGATTAAGACCCTGTGTAATTTGCGAGACAACGTTTCAACAACAATGATTTTATATAGCAAAAGAAGGACTGGGCACTGTCTCGTAGATTTAAAAGTCAAATTTGTAAACAGCAATTTATTTCGATTAGAGATGTAGGAGACAAAGTCCATCAGAAGAGAAAACTTGATGACGAGTTCTAGGCCGGCAACATATGAATTGCGGAATACACATGAAACGGACTTCACGGATCAAATTTAAAATGGTTATCTTTGAATATTACGCCTCGCACTTTGATCCAGAGGTTGAGATCGTTTTCAAGCAATTAGTTTTCAATGAATAAGAATTACGTTGAAACGATTTTAGCATCTCTGACAAAAACGTTTGCCAGACAATTGTTGTAAATATTAAGCCTAATCCCCTGATGACACTGAATGTTGTAGGTCATGATAACAAAGTATTACTGGAGGACGAGAACCCGACATCCAACACCTACATGAACGCTGACGTCACATCTGAATCAGTTGCTGTGGATAACTTCTGGGAATATGTAGCAAAAAAGAAGGCTGACGATGAGTTCAAAGTTGAATTTAAGGTATAATGCTTTTTGGAGAATACTCCTCATGCGCTGCAAATACGATACATTTCTGAAAATTCCATCACCAGAATACATGAAAAAAAAAAACTTGTTTTGATAGTTGATTCTGAAGAAAACACAAAGGATATTTAGTGATGCTTATACCGAGGGACACGATCAATTTATTCAAATGAAAAGTATTTATTTAATGCGTTATAATGACAAATGATAACACTTGCACAACTACATGTATGGCTTGTTATCAACTCAGTAATCTCATAAAGTTCATAACTCTGTATTTTTAATAGTTAAAAATCAACAACAAATATATAGAAGTTTATTTGTAGAAACTACCAGCTGGTCTCCAGTTAAAACACGATGTCGCAACTCACCACGACAACAAGTCGAAAAACAGATACAGGAATCTTTTTGCATGTAAGTTTTTTTTACTTTATTGCCATATAATTCTATTCAGTTGCTCTGAGCAGCTGTATTTACCAGAACAACTCTGAATCATCTAAAATTCTTGCTGTGGCATTTGATTATAACTACATTTTTTTCAGTGATAAATTAAAAGTTAGATGGCTACCCATCTATAAAAACTTCCGGTAACGTCTGTAAATTCATAATTTCTGAGTGTTGTAAAATCGCTCCAACAATTATTTATATTTTCACCATAATTAAAAGGCATATGTTTTCTTCCATTTTGGCATCCCGAATTGTTGTTCTAGAAGGGCCTTTGCAAAGGTTTCATGAAGACTTAAAATATTATTCTGTACGTTGTTAAATTAAAGGTAGAGGTGAGGTAAGGGCGTCAAGTTTGATATATCGGCTGCTTAGGAATCATATACTGTGTCACATTAATTTTGCTTTGAATATTAGAATGTTTTGTATCTTTGTGTCTCAGATGACCATTCTCGTGTTGTGTTAAACACTTTGGAAGGCGAGGTGAATACAGATTACATCAACGCCTGTTATATTAACGTAAGTTCATGCTATTTTGTAACCATGAAGAACCATCTAGATTTTCGGGTATAGCCAAAACAGGGTTTTCTTTTAACATCCAATTAAAATCACCAATTAGCTGTTTCAAGTCCAAATCTTACACAGATTTTGATTCGTTCCAGACAAAATTGTTTTCTGACTGCCAGTTAAACATCCACAGCTTAAACAGACGACATAACGGGAGTCTGGTAATGTCGAAAAGGGGGCATTGCAGGCGATCCTCTGACGTCAAAACGGTGGAGATTCATGGACTTTTTAGAAACGTCACAATGCAAAAATGGGTTTGACGTCATGTAAAATCTCCTCTACCACGAATGTTGTGAATTCAGAGGACCGCTTTGCAAGGATAAAATTACCTCCCTTAACAACTTCACGAGACTCCCATTATTTTCAGTCTAAAGCGCCCCAAATAGTTGCACAACCTTTTAAACTCATGTCCATCGGAGTGACCCTGTTTTGGTCATCCTCGGAACAGCCATTGCCTTTTGTTAGCGGATAAAACAAAATTATTTGTGTATATAGAGAGCCGCTGGTCAGTGAACATACGGCAGGGATCAGTTTTAAAACCAGTCCGCTCTACTGATTCGAATGCATCCCTAAAGGTCATGTTGTTAAATCAAACAATGTGATATATACACGGAAAGGATAATTGTATTTATATTTATTTGTTTAACAGGGATTTGAACAGCCAAAAATGTACATCGCATCGCAGGGTAAGTAAATTTGTGAAGGAAGGGATGGGCTTTTGTACCTAATATGAGATTAAATTTTTGTATGGCTGGATGTTTACACTGTACTTAAGATTGCTGAACTTATAATTGGCTTGTCAGTCTACTGGTTAAGGAAGCCACCCTCCACTCCATTGGTACCAACCAACGAAAATAAAACACAAGAGAAATCGTAAACAAGGGGGTTTCGTGTTGACCCTTGATCCTAAAAGCACCAGGTCACCTGGAAGTTACTTCCAACTTAGTGGGAGAAAGTCACTCTCCTGCGATAATTAACGACTTTTGACGTTTGTTGGTAAAATATAGTGAACGAGCTCATTAAATTATGTGTGCTGTTTTGGTTCAAGCTGCTACCAAAAATGTCTCATTTGCCAATTTTCTGTAGGAAGCTAAAAAGTCTATCTTTGTCATGTGTTTCAAGGCATCACTCTGCTTCCAACACATGTTAAATTCGCTGCGTATCGAAGGAGAGTGACCATCTACCACTACCTTCAACCGCCTGCTATAATAATTGGAATAGGATATCTAATCCATTAAAATCATTCTGCAGTAACACATATTCCTCGTGGGATTAAAATTCAAATCAATCGCAAGTTAGCTCCAATGTGTCGCTGTGTAGAACAAAGACTATTTTGCTGAACAACGTTGAACGAATGCCGGGTTCACGAAAGATTATCTTCTGGAATGAAGCTGCGATACGAATTAACTTCCCTAAGATTGCTCGTCAGGACAGGCCCAGGGAAATTCCACGTTATGTAATAACATGCACTCGGGAGCAGCTATGGGATTGGCCATCCGGTCGACGCTGTTTGTTGCTATATGATCAGGTTAGATCTACATCTAGCCATAGTTCAATTAAAGGGAGCCAATTCAGATCTGGTTGAAACCAGGCTGGGAAAACACGTAAAGAACAAAATCGATGAAATACCACATCAGCAAGCTTTATTGTGTCTAGTTTGAAACTGTTTGTACCATAACTATATAAGAATAAATAAAGTTTATATAAATTAGTAGTTACAGTATAACGAGAATTTAAGCTGTTGTCATTGTAGAAATAGTATATAAGTAAATTGGACTTATTCCCTTAAAAGCTTTGTCTTAAATATTATTTCCTATATATGAACCGATTACTACAAACCAAATTGTCTGTAAGATTGTTGCAAATTTTTTTTTTTATTTAATTGTCTATAGGTCCAACTGAGGCCATGATTGACGACTTTATCCGAATGGTCTTTGAACAAAGTAGCGGGAAGATTGTCATGTTAACAAATCTGTATGAAGATTCAAAGGTATGTGGATTGTTGTGCCGAACCCAGGGATATTAATTGAGAATTATTGTTTGTTTGTTTGTTTATTTTGGGGGTTTAACGCCGTATTTAGGTTATTTTGCTCGCTTAATGGCGTGTCTGTCTAATGGCTGAATGAAACCACCCTTGCCTATTGTTACGGTATTTATCAAACAGAAAGAAAACGATCAGCAATTTTATTTATTTACAATATTTATTGTAAAATAAC
>JARFOD010094897.1:0-17276 GCA_031763545.1 Mopalia muscosa | reverse complement strand
TGTTAATTTAAATTTTTTTTTGTTTTCCCCCCCCCCCCCCCCCCCCCCCCAAACTTGGCATACCAGATTGTGAATCGGATCTCGAAAAGCTTTATTTGTTACCTTTTCGAATGATGATCGGACGAGTCCGTTTTGACAATTTATTCTCTGTCATCAGGATTGTTCGACAATGAAGTCGTTCGTTTTGCAAATTGAAATAATTTTGTCAATATGTGGACAATGGCTTATAAAAATGTATTGTCTATTTACTAAGTGGGAATGGGGAGACAAGTTTTGATCAATTTCGGAGTTGTTGGATGGAGGCAGGACATTGTGTTTCTTTTCAGAGTAAATCTGTCACAGATAAATAATGTGCAAATTAAGTTTATTGATAACGTTGTATTTTAAATATATTTTAACGTGACTTATAATTGTCTTTAAAAATATCCTTTCTGGCTCATTTGTTCACATTTTCTGGGTAAAGTGATCTTCTTGCTAGCAATAATGCCTGGACATAAATATTCTTCAATACAAAAATTCCAGTTCCAAAAGCTCTCTAATGAGCTAATAAATCATTGAAAAAATAAATAAAATAATTTTAAAGAATTATTGGGGTAGACTTAACTTGGTTTGGAATCTTATATGGCACTACAGGAGTTCCGGGTTACCTTTTGGAGATTCTTTTATAATAAAAAATGATATATACTTTCACTTATACTTCTTTACATTTTAAATTCAATTTTAACTAGAAAAGATTTGCAATTAAACGTTATTATGATTCTGATAAAAACTATTTTTGGTTGTTTGGGTTAACGTCGTACTCAAGGGTATTTCACTGATCATTGGCGATTGGTTGTCCACTACTCGCTCGGTCTTATTAAATACGGTGGAAAAACAAGAGGAAACCTCATAAAAAAAAAACAACCGAGTGTCGGAGACCTTTTGTGTTATTTCCTCTGAGGACAACTGAGGTCGTCTGGGGGACTCTAACTGGTAGGCGCTACATATAGGCGGATCAGTGGACCCACACGCTAACCACGGCCGTATGTCCTGATCGTACCATTTATTTTAGGGTATATTTAGTTTTACAAGGTTTCTTCTTGTGAAATATCAAAAAGCATCTTATATTGCCTTAAGTTTAAAATTCTGTGTAACTGCCATCTAACTGGCTCAAGACATTCGTCATTGACGTTGTTTTCTGAGAAACCGAAGCCATACAATAAAAAAAAAAACTAGCTATGATAGTTGAAAGATAAAACTTTGAATAAAAAAGCGTGTAATTTCTATTTCAAGGGAGGTTATAAATGGTCAGCTTTGCTTTTGGTACAGATATTTCCTAAATGTTGCGGTTAAACCCTGGAATGTACCTAGCATCGATGCTATTACCATTTTATTGACACGTCTGGCTAATGTATCACATCCGTAAAGAGACTTTACCAATAGAGACAATGGTAGACATATCAAGTTTTTTGTAAACATAAAGGCCTAAACCTGTAGGCATGTAGATTCTTTTTTTTTTTATAAAAAGAGCAGGTAATGTGTAAATAATTCCGAAACGTGTGGTGTTTAAATACCTTATAAATTATTGAAGAAAATAAGAAAAAAATAAATCTTTGTTTATTTGTGTTCTGGAGTGAGAGGCCCCGGCAAAAAAACAAAAAAAACAAAAAGCCCCTGGGCTTGTCATCCAATATGAATAGATTTTTTTGCATAGAATTTTATAATTGTTTCTATTCATTCTTTTATTGTTTTTTATTTGATATCATGTTAGAAATGTAATTGTCTGTATTGTTAAGCGGATTGGCTTTTCAAATGCCAATATATATATGGGGTCGTTTTTTATAGGGAACAATTATCAACTCTGCACATTTTGACATCTCTATGGCATTTGATAGATATGAACATCTGATAAACATGAGTTTGACTTTATCTACTTTTTCCGGAAACATATTCTCTAAACATAGTGTACAACGCCAACACCATTACAATACAGCACACCGTATGTGTCTGTATGTTACACATTCGTGATACCTAATAAGCCATTTGTCAGGAATATCTGCTATTATAATGTTCATTACTGATTTCTAGTTATATTTCATTTCATTTCTAAAGAGTAATAAAACTGGCATAGGGATGTCGATAAACTAAATCTATGATCATATCATTTTCTAGATAAACTCTCAGAGACGAGTTTCTCACTAAATCTTAATCTCGTGTTGTTATGGGAAATTATACCTTTTATTTTGGATTTTTATTGCTCATGGATATCATGTATTCCGCGTTAGAATATGCTATCATTCCGCTTTCTGGTTAAACAATTACGTTATTAAACTGATTTTAACTCAAATCTTATTGCAGTTTATTGTAGTGCAGTACGGGGGGGGGGGGGGGGGGAGGGGGGAGGGGGGTCTTGATACTATCGCACTACATAATATGGAAGTCTTTGCTCAGTAGTGAGGAGTGTTGAAGTGGTTCAACACTACTGACTAATGAAGGGAGTACTGTCACGTGACGTTCCAGATCCATGTTCTGACAGTGAGAGTTTACGTAGTTGAATAGTGTTGTTGGAATTGTGCTTTTGTGGCCGCTTCCCGTTGATGGATTTCGCGGCCGTCAATCACATTCTTAATTGAATCTTTTTCACAAAAATTGGTTTATTAATTTCATTTACATAGTGAATAATAAAAGGGATGCAAGTCTCATATATTACTACCGACAATGTATGTCTGGAATCTGCGGTTTTGAACATAGTTGATTGTTTGAATTAATTATGTGAGTAACGGTTACGCGGTATGGACAATGTAAATAACCGAGATTGATGTAAATTCATGTCATGTGTTGCGATAAACCAATACATAAGTATTTCAAGCAAGAGCAACTCTTGCAGTCTACCGACACTTGCGGTCCCCACCTAATGCCAATTATAAAAAAATTGCACTGCACAACATGAAATGAAATGGGAAGGGGAGGTTTGTGGGTCTGGTGATGCTTTTCGCGTGGTGATGTGGGTGAATCCCGAGTATTTATCGGTTAGCATTTGCTAGTACATAGTAAGGAAAGTTTGTTCTTTATCAAGTGCTCGTTTATTATTATTTATGTAAGAAGGTGTGATGTTGGTCCGCACCTACATAAAGTACATATTAAGGAAGTGTTGTTCTTTATTATGTACTAACGTAATGGTGGGGAGTAATTTAGTTCAAAATAAGGGCTATATCTATTGTTGTGGGGTCGTGTGGGTGTCTTTTTGTGATGCTCTGATAACAATCGTATTCTCGCCAGAGCTTCTATCGTGGACGGGACTAAGACAACTCGCGTACGCTATGTCAGGCAATCGCGCTTCAATTTCGGCCAATATTCGGGGCGACCTATGCCTCAGACCAGCAAAAAAAAGTGCAAAATAAGAAGGCCCGGATGTGTCTTAGAGTCAATGTCTCGACGTAGGAAGTAGAATGGATTATATTTTAGTATGCCTCTGAAAATTGACGGAATCTCGCATGTGGTGACAAGATGTGGCGGGCGGTAGGGATGACTTGGTTTGCTGTAAGAGGTCATGGAGTGCAACATGTTCACGGTGACGTGAGTGTCTCTAGCTTTAATCGGAGTGGTTTAAAGCGGTTCAAACTGTTTTGCGACGTGTATGGGCGTTAAAACCGGCGTTATGCGTGGGTTGTGACGGCTTGTACGGGCGTAAAGTCTGGCGTTGTTTATAGCTGGCCGGCTGGCTAGATGCAAACTATCTATAGAGGGCCAACATAAACATTATCGCGTGAACCTGTGATCTTGATATATATGAACTATATATACTTAACATACCTAAAGTCGATGGCTTATTTTAGTGCATTGATTATCAGAAAGGGTGACGTAGACGGTAGACTATACTCTGTTTTGCCTTAAAACGACCTACTTGTTTAGTGATATTATTTTCCCTGTTATATATTGAGAGGACGTGATACAGGGTACCCTCAACGAACAATGAGGGGTATATTAGGCGTGTTTCTGTTTGTGTCGACTGGTTATGGTGCCATATACACCGTGGATGATTCTGGGGGTTATGGTCGCCGGTTTGATGGTATAGGTGGATTGAGCGGAGGGGGTGTAAGTATAAGCCACATGTCCGTTCCTTTACAGTTATTAAACTCGTCCTACTTTAGAAGCAACAGCTATGCTTTACTGTCAACATCTTTCCATTGCAAGAGTCAACATTCGTAAGACGAGACTTCCGCATTAGGCCTACTACCCCTGGCTGCTATTCGGGGCAAAAACGTAGCAAAATGATGTTATTGGACTTTTGCAGAAACAAGCAGCCAATCAGAAAACCAGTTACACATCAATGTCAACAACAAACAAGCGTGGCGCCACTGTCAATGAAGGTATCTGTGATGATGTCAGGACTCGTTAATGGGACTAAGATCGTGCCATGTCGGAACATGCTTCGACACTTTCCGTACCGGTACAGTTATCTCGGAGGTGAATGGAAGTAATAATATTACACGAAATCGTGTACTCAACTGCCGAATGTTTTGTGCGCATGCGTGGAAATCAACCAAAGTACTCCGAAGATTTGCATAAAAAAACACTTAATAATCACGGTTCTTGGGTCAAATCCCTTTCAAACAAAACTGTTCCTTTTTATGTATGACTTGTTGCAAATAATTCAAATTTCGTCCTCTGTAAGTATTTTGATAATAATGTAGCTCCGATGACGTCATCATATCAATACAAGAATAGCCTTCATATGTAAACAAGAAGCACGTGGATAACTCAGCTAAATGATGAAAGCGAGTTACCTCCCTGAACTATAGCTTTCCATCAGACATTATTTACGGTACGGAAATGGCCGAGGTTGTTCAGACATGAGATCATGCGTGTATATTACATCAGAAATCTATTAACTAGGAGTATACAACTGCCATATATCTTGGGAAACTTCTGGTGTTACTCGTTCATAGCATTGCTTACTACACGAAACACATTTACCCAGTGCAATATGTGCCATAGACCATAAACGGTAATTATTGTCGACAAATATTAAGCCAGTCGTCCCAACAAAAACAATTGCTATACGGCTCGAAAGTCCTCAAATGTATTGCGGCCATCATATCAGATGTAAAACGAACGTCGCTATTATATATCATTTTATTCTTCCTCGTAATGACAGAATGTCAAACTTGCCTGCACGAGGAAGGTGAGCCCAGCCCTGTATTTTATTTTTATGACCAATTGACATTGGCTTAGTGGTAGCAAGTGCGCTTACTAATCCTACTTCAATGTACTGTTCACAAGATCGAGAGTGTCGACCCTCAGGTACATTTTTAATTGTCAATAGTGAATCCAGGTTGCATTGCCAGTGTATTTGATGGAGATCGAGATGAGCACAGTTCTGTCCACACATGTAACTTTTACTCTGTCTATCCAGGCTACGTCCAAGTTATTGGTAAATTACCCGGAAAAACAACGCAATGAAATATTGGACTATTTATTCAAGGTAAGCATTTTCTCATTCAACCTGGGATATAAAGATCAATAGAATCTTTGACTTTAAAATGGTTTATAATGTGAAAGGAGGTAACCTATACACGTACATGTTATATACGTCTTTAGTGTTATAAAACTAATGTGAATTGTACAAGGTACAAGCTTGCTCTCGCTGTTCAACGAAACGTCTTTGCCGCTTTTTAAAGGTATTTTGTTTTAAACGTCGGAATTTTAAAATAAGCCTCTGTAGAAAGCTTTCCTGGCTAGCTTTAGATGTATATTCAGCATTTTAAGCTGTTTTTGTGATGAAAGAGTTTTTTAAATTATATATATATTTCTTTGACTTTTTTATTGGCAGTCCCATTCCGGAACACATCGCAAAGGATATATTATATATTGCTGTTCTTCGTCTTCTTTTTCAGCCAAATTATGGCGCCTCACTCCATATTCTGAAAGTTGAAATTGGAGGAGATGCACAAAGTACAGGTAAGTCTATAAGCTAATTAGACAATTATATTAATTACGTTAATCACTTTAGTCAGTTGTTACCCTTTTATTTTTTGCGCCTTTCTGTGTTCATTTTGTATAGCGGACATATAAAAAATCTATTAATGGGCGAAACACGATGGCTTTTATCAGGTGGAATTCTGCTGTTATATACATGGAGTTTATTTGTTTGTCTGATTCGCTGCAAAATATGTAAGTGGACAAATTTAAATTGGAAGTATAGTCATGCATGTTTAATAATTATCAGTATTTGTAGGTGGGAAAAGGGTGTTAAAACAGGGGTGATAGTTTTATGTGTACTTTGTCTTCCATTTATTTCAATATATCTTATTCCATTTATCAGAGGGTACCGAATCTTCTCACATGCACGAGAGTTGGGACGAGAATTACCAGAGAGGTTACGAGTGGTGGCTCATGACAGAGGCCAAAAAGGTAGGTTAAAAAACAACAACACTAGTATATTAATTTTGAACAGTGGTTGAATGAATGTGTTGGCTGAATAATCAAATGAAGGTTAACCATGTATAGGCCTAGCCTTGGTCTTTGATGATTTATGTTGATCCAAAATGTATCAATTATATCATCTTGGATAGGCCTACGCAGCAATTATTTTTTGGTAAAGCTTTATTTAAAATAATTATTCACATAATGTACAAAATTGTGAAAACTAAGGAATGTAGCATTTATTTATTATTTATGGAATGGTTTTTGAAGTAGTACTAGTGGGTAATTAACTTGTTGACCATTTTACAGTGGTACACCTAAAAAACGTAGTCAAAACCAGTCTGTGCATGGTATCCGGAGACGAAATGTGGTCCCGAACACATGCGCAGTACATTCAATTGCATTTAATTGAACCACGATTCATGTCACGGCCCTTGAATGTTGTTAATTATTATTAACGCAAAAAGTCGGACACATAATTAAGTGTCACTACTTTTTGTCACTGTATTCTAATCCTGTCAAAATGTTTACTGTGTTCTATGATATAGTTTTCCTTTCTCAGAAAGTGATATAATGTATTGTTTTTTTTATACGGCGATGATTCGAAATAACAAATTTATAATTAATGCTTAGACAGATCCATTAAGACGTGGCGAAAATCATTTAGTTGAACGGTTTCACCAAAATCGTCAACTATCTTTCTGTATTGCGAATAATATCACATAGCTCTTACTTCATTCTGGTCATAGAGAAACCCAAACATTCTTCTGTATGGATTACCCTGGGCTTTTCCTGGCTGGATTGGAAATGGAACTCAGAACCCCTACGTCAGACCTGACGTCACGGCTGATTACGTCATCAGATGGATTACGGGTGCACAGACGTACTATAACCTGAAAATTGACATCATTGGCGTATGTATTCGAAGTTTTTAACCTAAAGAAATGGCAATAAATAAATAAAATTCGCTTCATAATAAGACCTGTATGAGTTCCTTATTATTAACATTCATTTCGATTTTAATACATCATGTAATGAGTAAAGTTGCAATGTCGTTAAACATAGTTTAAAATCTTCACTTTAGCACCAAATAATAAAGACAGACACTTGTTTTACGATATTTATTCAGCTAATGTTTTGAGGATGCTGTTGTGCTTATTTTTCGGTTTTAATTGGTGAAATATATTTATTTTGGCATTCCTTAACGGCATTGGATATGGTCACGGGATTAATATTATACATTTGAGCTGTGAACAGTAATATGTTGTGTATTTGAGTTGACACTTTTTCTCCCTTTTTTAGATATGGAACGAACATCCATACAATACTGCATATATAAAGGTAAGAATGTTGAAACAGTTTAGTTTAAATCCCGGTGGAGGGAAGCAAAAGTTGACTTCTTTACATTATAAATGTATACATTAGACCCATATATATGCGCTGGGGAATAAAATCTCTCCGTAGGGTTATAGTGTCCCATAGGGACCATTGGCCGAGAATTTAGCTGTGATGGTCCTTATTGGCCAGCAAAGCAAATTCAACAAGCGTTTTATTATTGCCACATCTAATACAGTTTATAAGCAAGCTCACAAAAAATATGGGCAACTTCCGTGTTTTTAAACATAGGTCTCTCCTTACTCGGTTTCATTATTCTAGATCAAGGCCCTGAACATCCGGTTAGAATTTGAACCTGTGGTTTCAAAAAGTCTGGCACAATATTTAACAATTATTCGGTCTTACATCTGAATATTTAAAATAAACGTTTCAGATCATTAGCAATTTAGCTTTTATTTTTATTTTTATTATTATTATTTTTTTTTACATCTTCAAACAATATTGCTAATTATTAAACAGGGCCTCAGAAGTATGCTGGATGAACGTGGCTTGACCAGCGTCAGGATTTGTGCAGCCGATGACAACGGATGGTTGATAGTCAATGATATGTTGAAAGATCAACAACTTACGTCCTCCATCGACTCGGTTGGGTGAGTTCCCACGGTTCAGTCACACGTGGAGGCAGTATTGTCATTCATTCTTAAGAAGGCAGAATCTGAAGCTGTTCCGACTTGAGCATTCGTCATGCAAGTCGACAAGTTTGAAATTTGTGGCCCGCTATGTAAAGCGAAAAGTGAATTCTTAGTTCTGGGTTAGGGTTAACACTAAACCTAACTCTAATATTTTAACCCTAATCCTAAATCAACTCTTAAATAAACCTTAACCTGGACCTAACCACAACTGCAAACTTAACCTCATGCTATCACCTTTATTCTAAGCCTAACACTTACACTAAAGTTAACCCGAAGCTTAACCCTTAAATAAACCCTAACCTGACCCTAATCTTAACTTCAAACCTTACCGGGCCGCGGGCGTAGCTTAGTGATTAGCTTGTGCACTTTTAAGCATACGTCGATGTACTGTTCACGGCATCGAGTCCGTCTGTCGACCCTCAGTTATATACCCTTGACTACGACTTTAAACCCCAATCAAACAAGCAAACAAACAATGCAAACATAACCATAATAATATAACCCTTAACCTAACCCTAAACTAACACTAAATTTATCCCGAAACGAAACCCTTCAATAAACCTTAACATCACGGTAACCATCAACCTGACACTAATAATAATGTCATATCTTACATGGCGGACTAACACAATCGTGTGTTGTATCTAGATTTGGTTTGAGAATAAAAGTTAATGGATATTATTCCTAAATTGTATGAGTGATATGTAAAACAGTGTTTGGATCGACACGTCTAGTTACGGTAGTTGTGACGCTAATTGTGACTACCAATGTGATTACTATGTTACAGGTCTCACTACCCGGGAACCCTATCCGTCCCTGAAGCAGTCCAGGTAGGGAAGCCTTTGTGGGCTTCCGAAGATTACAGCACATTTAACGACAACACCGGGGCCGGATGCTGGGCAAGGGTAAGAGGACATTTAACACATTATTTTTAATTAGTGAGAATTAAGTAGTGGAATTCCGAAAAGATTCAACATCATTGTGACTCATTATCTCAACATTTATGATGATATTGATACAATATAATTATTAAACATCGACCCTTGTACTTTCACTACAAATACTATGGTGCTCTATATAAAATAGGTAGTTGAAACACTCTGCAGAGGAAATCACCAGGTCAAATTTATAGAATAATGGTCATCTGTGGGAAAATATATACAATATTGTGTAATAATTCGACAAAATATATGTTTTTCTATAGGTTTTCATATTTGAGAAACATCTACTCGAATTATATAGGATTCGTTTTTTTCGTTTCAGCTGTTAAACCAGAATTATGTGAACGGACTTATGACATCGTGAGTAAATGTCTGGTTTTAGATGTACAATTGCATTTAAAATTAGTGAACAATCTTATCACGCGAGATCTCACGTGTAAAACGATAATACGTCGGATACCTGAAGCCTCGTGGATACTTGATGTGTAACCTGGTTTTGGCTCACTTTGATAAATTTTAATCATCTTGTCTTAACCCGCTGACAACACGAGATGTTGCAATGAAGACGGCAAAAAGGTCAATCCGGATAAAATCAATGAGGTCATAACGTTTGAGTTGATTCAGATTGTATCTATTAATGTCGTATCTGAGCCGTTTAACTAGTTGCCTGAAAAAAAAGTTTAGTTTGGATCAATCAATGTCGGTAAAAAGATTTAGACTAAAATAGCCAATAGACGGGTTTGGTGGATAGTTAAAAGTAAACCCTTCTCTAGCAATCCTCAATAATCGTGCCTTCTTTTGTCAGCCACTATAAGGAAACGATTTGTATATAAATATAGCCGCTGATTGGTTAGCTTGTTTCTATAAGGAAAGGATTTGTATATAAATGTAGCCACTGATTGGTTAGCTTGTTTCTCTATAAGGAAAGGATTTGTATATAAATATAGCCGCTGAGGAGACAATAAATCACCAATAAATCACACAAGTTTATTGGACCCGTTTTACAGGACAATATCGTGGAATTTATTGGCGTCCTACTACTATGGATTACCTCACTACCGAGAGGGATTAATGACGGCAACAGAGCCATGGAGCGGAAGTTATACTGTAGAATCTCCCATATGGATTACAGGTGATGCTTTAACATAAATCCTTACTAGACAATCCTCACACTGTACAGTTTGCATACAATAATTATAGTCATACCCATTTAATAATTTCTTCTTTTTCTTTGTTTGTGCTTGATTAATAATATTTTCTTAATCTATTCTGAACGATGTCATTGTATCTAGTAACAAACAATTTAATTATTTTTATCCGCTTGTTGCTTAATAATTTATTTATCTGTCAATCTTATGGACGACACTCGTTCCATTTATCTGCTTAACTTAATCGTACAACTTAAGTTTCTCGTGAGTACTGACCATAAACTAGTTTAGATATCGAATCGTCCATTTGACTGACCACTTGGAGGTGCTTAAATGTACTGCATACATTTTATCTCGGACCCCAAACGATCGGTGCCTTCATGACAGGTAGTTTTAAATCAACAGATAAAAATAGTCCGTAATGTGTACAGATTTCTTTATTTGTTTTACCTCAGAAGGTATATCTCAGTGTTAGGAAAAGTGTCACTACGCTGGTCAATGGCTTTCAGCTAACAAAATTGATGTTTTAGTCCGCGTACGAGGCTTCGCATGTCAGCTTACTCATCGTTCTTGATGTACCGTTCACGGATTCGAGTCCGTCTGTCGGCCAACAGGTATATGCGTGAATCACACGATGTATTTCCGGCAATCGCTGGGTTGGTTTTATGGTTCTATTTCCCGTTTTTCCACCGTATTTAAACAAAGGGAGTGTTAAATGGACAATCCGTTGTCATACAAGAGAGAAAGCCATTGAGTATGACGTCGAACCCTTATCAGGAAATGTGACCAATTACCAACACCTTTATTATGGTATTCCTCCCTACAGCTCACACAACTCAGTTCACGAAGCCCGGATGGAAGTATTTATCACACGGCTCCGGCGTGGGAAATCTAACGGGGGGAGGCAGTTATGTTACCTTTACGGATACCTTCACACACGATATGACTCTCGTTCTGGAAACAGCGGTATGCAAGAATTAAATTGATTCATTATCACTCAAGCAGATTGGTTATAACAACATTTGAAAAGCAATGGAAGCGATACCCATCACGTACCTTTTAAATTTATACTTTCGGTTACCGCTGTTTACCTCTGTCCAATATAAGGCTGTTTTAAACACAGAAATTAGGGTTTCATACTAATTTATTTATGATGAACAATTTGGTTTTGGATAGTTTTTCATATCCGCTCCAACATCATTCTTATGTAGTACATGTTTTGGAACGGAGAATCATGTTGCTCTGGTGCTTTCAGAGCTAAGGGTTAACATGAATCCGATCTGTTTGGGACAGATTGTCCCGTCTTGTCTTTGGTTGTTTGTTGCCATTGGCGTCAAGGGTGGATTTCTTCCCCAAATGGCTTGCTCGACGTCATGTGAGTGAAATAACTTTAAGTACGGCGCTAAACTCCAACCAATCTAACAAACAATACATTTTTGGCAAATTTGTTGTTGACGATTTTAAAAATATAAATATTGTGCATATATGTTGGTGCGTAAATAAATACCTCACGGTTTAAGCGTATGTCTTTTTTCCCCTCCCTTTCTTTACGTTCTAAAAATAATATATGTTTGTTTGTTAATTTTAAGAGCCATGACCACTCTATATGCATCCGACCACCGTTACCAGCTTACAGTGTCCGTCCTCAAAATGTCACATTCAGACTGGCTGGATCTTTCGTGAGTATTAAGATGTGATGGGTCCATTGGGTCCTGTCTGTATTCCATAATCATGGGATATATAACCTTTATATTTACATCGCAGCCTCTGTGTCAGTTTTTAGAGGATCGCTAGTATAGGGCTTTTTTTCAAAGATGCAATTGAAATCCTCTATTGACCCTTTGTAATCTAAACAATGTTGTTTTTCAGGCGTAAAACTACCCCAGCAATAATTACGAAATAAATAAGTGCAGTCTGAAACGACCTTAAACTACACAAATGGTCCTAAAGAAGGCCTAGTGGCCTTAATTAAGTTGTCAACAAGTATTCTTATCTTATTGAACTTTTTGTTGTATATATTTCTAATTTTTCATTAGACAAACATCCACATTTTAAAAGTTTGGTACACCAAGCTGGGGTTTGGTGAAGCTCAAAATGTGATCTTTAAACAACTGACTCCGATCAAGGTAATATATATGCGCTTCATGTTATGATGAAAATGCATAAAATTCAAGACATTGTCTTGACACTATTAAAACATATTCCTGCTTATAGAAATTTACAAAAAACCTTTACTAAACTTGAGATTACCGATACAACTTATCGAGGCATTAAAACCACACCCGTGAACACCCGTGAACAGGATCGAGTCGGTCTATTCACCCTCAGGTATATGAGTGAGTCACACGATGTGGCTCCGGCAATCACGGAGGTGGTTTTTAAGAGGTTTCTTCCAGGTTTTCCACCGTGATTAGGCAAGGAAAAATGTGATGTGGACAATCCGTCGTCATATAAGTTAAATACCCTTGAGGACGACGTTAAACCCCAATCAAACAAAAAAATTTGTAAGGTTTTTTTTTTTATCACAGCGGCTATGACATAAAATTTAGAATGGAAAAATTTGGTTCAACGTATCCCGAAAATTTTGCATCTGTTATTTTTGCGCATAGCCGCTGTCTAGATCCTGATGGTTTGCTTGTATATCATCAATATAATTAATAACTAAACATCAAATTATAAACCATGTGAAAATTGTATATACCATGAAGATGTCGTCTTACAAACGTTTTATTTTTTAGATAAGTCATCACATATCGAATACATTTATGTCCGTTATTCGTAAAATGGTCGTAGGCTACTTGGGCTACCGAGGTTTCTCTGAAAATTTCATGATTTGTTTTCGTGGTGTGTTTTTATTCAGTATTTATTTCATAATTTTGTAAACAGTAAGCTATTAAGACTTAACATGGGATAGTGCATTTGTAACTTATGAAAATAATTATGATATTTCTAAACGTAAGTTATGATAATTAATTATATGGCAATGTTTTTACTTTCCTCTTGGATTTCGAACGTGCACTTTGATATAAATATAACTTTGCCTATAAGAACACCAAGATCATTACACAAAATCCATGGTGTACTAGTATTCATTTTCTTCTAAAGCCAGGGGTAACGGCAAAACTTTCCATATTAACTTTACAGGTAGTAAACAATGAAGTGACCTTGACCTTGGGTGTTGATGAGGTCTGGACTCTGACCACCATCACCACGGGGCAGAAGGGAAGCGCCCCGGACCCACCCCCCTCACAACCTTTCCCTCTTCCATATAAGGATGATTTTGATGGTGAGTAGCCCACACATATTTATGTTATTATCGATTATGTTGACTGCAGAACCACCGAGTGTAAAGCCATGTCATATCAGATTTCTTGGACAATCCAACATGTACAGGAACGCTACTTCCAGTTAGTTCTTAGTAACCTTCCACCTTCTCAATTTTAGTATCGTAGTTAACATGCCATTCAAGAGAAAACGTTAATTCTTAATTCTGGGTTATTGTTCATCCTAAACCAAACACAAAAACTAACCTTAACAATTTTGATGGTGAGTAGCCCCATTGTCTTTTATCACAGCACATCAGTTCATATTTTGTTAAGTGAACGCATCAAGGCTAAGTTGATTTGTCTCCCTATTCATTCTATCTGCAATACAATATTCACAACCAGACTGTCTGAGTAATATAGACTAAATAGTCGTCTCGCTTTTACATAGTGGATGTTGAATACAATATGTTGAATTATTTTGTGTCTTATAGAAAGAGAATATTAACAATATTTCCTTATTTTTAGATAGTTAGTCTGAAAATAATACTGATTAGTCCTTGATATCTAGTCGGGAAAGTGGCCTGATATATCAGCGGTTGGAATGGTCATTCTAAAATAAAACCGATTCTACTTCCTTTGTCAAGACATAGACTCGTAGATACACCTGGATCATCTTGTTTCGCACTTATTTTATTTGCTCATGACAAACGTCCCTCCAAATATTGGCGGAAATTAATGCGCGATGGCCTGGCATTGCGTAGTACGAGAGTTGTCTTAGTCTCGTCCACTACAGACACTTTCGTAAATATATAGATAAATTACCGTTGCTTCGGTCAGGACGGTACCCAAGACAACACTAGCAGCAATCTGGTTCTAAATACCGTCAGAAAAAAAAACGTTTTTTGGGGGAATTGTTGGCAGCATAGTCCGCCAATTTCGTATGTTCCTCTCTTACAGGCTACAAGCCACCCACGGAACCCTTTAACCTGGCTCAACAGAAAGGTGTTTGGGAAGTCGTGGATCTCGGTCCGCCACGTAACGGGGTCATAAGACAGGTCATGACTCAACTTCCGGTATTTTGGTGTGGAAAAGGTCCTCAACATCTACCTCACACAGCTAATGTGATTGGCGACTACAACTGGTACGTTGGAGTTGTCATATAAAATTAGCATCTGTTGTAGCGTTTGTAGAAGTAATGACAACTTTTTGCGAGAATAATTTTACAAAAAATCGAATTTGGTTCAAAGACTGCTAAAACAAAACTAAAGAACTAGTTTATTTATGAATACAATGTGCTATGTGAAAAAACTTTCGTACCTCGTCTACTCCTAAAGAGCAAACACAAAAGTCAAACGGAAGTGTCAGATAAACAAATCGGCTTTTACGATTTACGTTATCCTCGTTCTGGTTTTATCGTGTTTTTAGTCCGCATGGTAACTCCGAGTTGTCACGTTTTCACTATAACACAATTTTCTATTGGTGTATATAATATCAACACTTCTGTATTTTCTTTTCAGGACCGATATTTACGTTCAGATAGACGTCAGTCCTTCAAGTGTTAATTTCACAGACGGGTATTATATCGCTGCCCGTATTGACCTGGGTGGCTGTAACGTCAGCCTGGCACACGGAGTCTTCTTCTTCGTGTTCCCATCACAACAAAGATATGAAGTCACACACGATATAGGTAATTATGCTCTAGTGACTGTTCAGCCAACTTGTAGCATCTGAAGAAATCGTCAATAGACGTAATTAAATATATCAGACGTAAGTAAAGTCTGTGCACATGTGTATAGATATATCCCTTCGGTCGGGCGTTAAACACCACTCAATTACCGTGGGCCTACCATTGGTACCGTCTGAGCAAACAATCTCTACAATCTCTACATAATGGACCTCAGCTCGGCCATCTATGATTGTTTCGTTTACATTTGGAAACTGTTTAAGGCAACAGTATCTAGATGTTTTGCTTATAGACTATCATAACCGCTCTGTCCTGGGATTACTGGACAATAAATAGACTTATAGCCTAACGATTATTGTATCCCATGACGACTTTTAAGTACATAACTTAACCGGTACTTACCAGTCCATTTGCGGCCCCTGACCTGTGCTCTCGAAACTCAAATATACAACCATCACAGTTATCAATTACGGTGTGTAAGCTTCCCTTTGCAACGTCTGTCATGGACATCCGAACAAATGCTGACAAGAAATCAAGATGAGAATGTTTCAGTCCGGCAAATTCTAGCTGACGGGTGCCATTCTTCACCCCTTCAAACCACAAAGCATTTCTGTGGGTGCATCTTACGCATCAGTCAATGCGTTTACAGCCTCTTACAAGCATTTAGTAACCATCAAGTAACCATCAAGTACCATGTAGCTTATCAACACGTTTACAGTCTCTTCCATCTTCCAAGCATTTAGTAACCATCAAGTACCATGTAGCTTATCAACGCGTTTACAGCGTCTTACAAGCATTTAGTAACCATCAAGTACCATGTAGCTTATCAACGCGTTTACAGTCTCTTAAAAGCATTTAGTAACCATCAAGTACCATGTAGCTTATCAACAGACTGTAACTATGGGTTAAACCTGCGCCATCACAGTCTTCACCGTATCTGTACCGGTACGGAAAGTGTCGAAGGATGTTCCGACATGATTCTTCACTGGAATGCATGATTCGGAGCTCTATATCATTGCCAAATTTTTACGCAAACATCCAACTATTCAAATATTTGAAAATGTGCAATATGGATGAAAATAAATTTGAAAAAAATTGTGATTTAAGAAAACTGTTATGACAAATCAACTCAATAATATTTTCACATGTTTTATCTTTTTTTTTATATTTTGCAGTGCGCAATGAAATGATAGAGACGGGTTCAACCATTGTCAACAATGGCTGGAATACATTATCTCTTATGCTTAAGGTATAGTAATGTCACTTTTGTGTAGCATTTTTTTGTGTGAATATTCGGTTGGTACCATTTAATTCTTAGTTACAATTATTTGCATTTGTTACATAGTGGTATTGGATATACATATGGTATCTCGCAAGATATAGACCATTGTGCCATGATAAAGTGTCCCCCCCGAGTCCTTATTCAGCGCACTTTCATTTCGATGTTGACGGTCACACGTCCAACCAGAAAAGTAGACACATTGCTGTGTATCATATTCGGTTAACTAGCGGGTGAAATGGTTTGCCTAATTTAACGTTCACTGCGACAGACACCGGAACTTGAAACGGTTGGCTTTCATCATCATGTACATTGCACAAATGACATTCATCACAAAACGTTGAGAAGGGTTCTCTAGTCCGAAGGTTCTCTGGTCCGAAGGTTCGCTGGTCCGAATGTTGTCTAGTCCGAAGGTTCGCTGGTCCGAGGGTTCGCTGGTCCGAAGGTTCTCTAATCCGAAATTTAGATGGTTGAAAAGCAGGCTATACATGTCTAGAAGATTAAGCTGTTCAACATACGCGAAATT
>JARFOD010094886.1:0-17279 GCA_031763545.1 Mopalia muscosa | reverse complement strand
GATATTTGATTAAAATCGGCAAACAATGATTGGTACCAGTTATTAACGTTTATGCAGTATATCATGGTACAACATAGCGTAATTACACTGTATATTTACATAACCTATATACGAGAATGACCGTTCGCGCAAATTTTTTCACGTAACCAAACGATAGGTTACGTCGGTTTTAATTCACGCGAACGGTAGATCGGTTACGCAAAATTTTGAAAAAATAAGGCCTGCTAATCCTTCTTCGATGTACTGTTCACAGGATCCAGTCCCTCTGTCGACCATTCAGCGAGTCACACATTGTGGTTCCAGGGAGGGTGGGATTATGAGGTTTCTTCGTGGTTTTCCGCTGTAATGAGACAGTGTGAAGTGGACAATCCGGCGTCATAAAAGTGAAATACTCTTAAGTATGACATTAAACCCCAATCAAACAAACTACATTAAATGGGTTTACAGCTAAATTTATAATGTATGATTATTGTTGTTTTTTATTATAAAATAAAATAAATAAACTTTTAATTAAAACTTATATATAAACAGAAAGTATATTTAGTATTTCATTGATTGATTGATTGATTGGGGTTTTATCGGGAATACCCGGATGAAAAATATCAGCAAATTGAGTTTTTCTTAAATTTGATATTCAGTTTTGTTGGGAAAAAATGAGTTTTGGCTTCTTTTGGCCACTGGCGAGCTATACAATTCAGAATTTACAGTGGATGGTCCGCAGATTTCCTCACTTCATCCAGTATGATATCCACGATCATGTTGGATTTATTTAACTGACGATGAAAAGTTAGTAAAATTGAGTATTAATGCATTTTGTGCACTGAAATGACTGCGCTCTAAAAATATTGAGTTTTAGGCAATATCAAATTGAGTTCGATGAAAATTTTGTCTATATATTAAAAACCCCTGAATAAGTCAAAATAAATAATTATAACTGCTAAAACAAGTTAGCCAGTCAATTAGTACAACACAGTTGTCATATAATTCAATTACCTTACAAATAATATTTAAGCAGTATATTTAGTAAATTTTATTTAATGATAAATTGTTTCTGTTGTAATTTCATGTAAGAAATAAGAAATGTGTTGTAATGACATTCTGAATTCAATATGAACCAGGGGACTGAACACAGTGTGTGTGCAGGTGAATAAATCAATATTTATATTCATAGTATACTCACCGTCCTATTGTCAGTATGTTTTTGAGTAGATGTTTTATACATGATTAGCTGTCCTATTTATACACAGCTATGGATATCCCGTGACAGGACTCTCATCTGATATCCAATTTGACAAAATGTGATATTTATTGGTTAGGAGGTTCTTATGATTAACCATTCCTTACTGGTCAGTGGTGACTCATGGAATCGGATCCATTCTAGTAACCATAGCAACAAGGCATGGACTAGCCTTGGCTTTAACCTTGATATTGGCTAAAAGAGCTGTGAAGTGCATCCACCAGATTGTTTGATTTTAGGACTATTTGGAATATTGTGGCTTCATTTTTATCCCATGCTTGTACAATATCCACACCCCCAAAGATAAACACGGACTGCTCTGGACGTTTGATTCAGCTGTATTGGATTGCATTAGCTTGGGTCATTGCATAATATTAAATGCTCTCCGTGTTAAGGTTGTAGAATGCAGGACTAAAGTGTCAGACATTGAGCTATTCCCCCATGATTAGCTCATCATCCTCCTTGTGATAGTTGTGTTCCAAGAGACAGTTGTAAGCTTATTGAAAGTGCTTTGTAATTGCAATGGAACATAGGAAGCATAGGAAATGTGAGTTCTTTTAGTAATGTTTTATTCCACATGTTAAATCATGATTATGCAGCTTTGCATCAACATGATTGTCATGGTTTTACAAGGTCAAAATATGTACGATTAAAACCATTAATATGAATTCTAAATGTATTTGCTTGTTTTTCACAATTTTAGGGTACTCATTCATTTATTGCGCTGCAGCTGTGCTGAACGAATAAATTGATCTTCAGCTTTATTAAAGTGTAGGGTGTACTATAAAGTTGTCCCATTTTGTGGAATTCAATCCATATCACATCTGTTGAATTACTTGGAACAGCTGTTTTCTAAAAAATGTTGATACATTTATGTCATGTATGCAGTTCGTAGCTGCCTCTTGATGAGGACACTGTTGTTATAATGGTATTTTTTTTATTGTTTTACCACTCGCCAGCTGTGTACTTGTATCTGCCAGGCTAACTCTGTATTATCCTTAGTTGTCCTTTGCTATTCAACCCTGGTATTATGACGTTGTATGGTCATGGTATTTATGTAGCTGTTCTATTTTATTTTCTAATAAGTTTTGATTCATCTTTTAGACCTGTCAAGCATTTATAAGAAAATAAATTGAAATTTTTTGAGGTTACATCATCTTTATTTAATGAGTGTATAATAAGAACTCTGTCAGTTTTTGGATAAAACTGTTCTTCACTGAGGCCGTCAAAGGAACAACGTACATGAAAATTAACAGACATGGATTAACTTAAACACAGAACTAGCTATACAATAGGTACCTAAAATAAACAAATATAAACTTTCTGACGATATAAAGATAAATACTAACTAAAACATGTATTTCAAAGTACTTACCTAAAGCAAAGAATCTGCATTTTATATATTTAATATACATGTATTTACAAACAATAATTATTTGGTATAAACATTTTTTTATTCTATTTCGATCTTTGTGACATAGTGGCTAGGTACCATAGGGAGAATATATTGTGAGAGAAATAATACATCTTCAAATGTCAACCAAGAATTGTGACGTTAGTTATCTATAATCCTCAATTTTTTCTTTCAAACAGAAAGCTTTTTGCTATTCCTCAAATTAAGCCGACTGGTCCTATATACGATTTACTGTGATTGGATAATATCTATGGCCTATTTTGGGAGGGAATTTCCAGTTACAAGCCATTTCAATATTATCTATAACAGCAAACTGAATAAGGACTGTAGAGGTAGAATTTGAAGAAAAAATTGTGGTGCTTTTTTCGCGCCCACAATTTTGAATTGGGTGCACAGGTTTTATCGTCAATATGGCTGGTATCGAGCAAACATATGACGCATGAGCCAATCTGAAAAAAATCAAAACAATTAAAGAGAAATGTGCCTTATGATCTTACTTCTTGTTAAAATGTCAGCAATGGATTGATACTCAATTGTAATTTCGATATAACTCTAATGGTAGCAAATACATTTTAGTTGGTATTATTATCAGGGGGCACCATATTTAAAAATTGGATGCGAAGGTAAATCTGGGTGCTTCAGTGCACTTATAATTTCTAACCCTGACAGGACCTGTTGTCTTAATTCGAAGAAGAACAAACTGTTTTATGTAGACAGGTTGAACTTTAAAAAAAAAAAATGTATGTGATTAGTGGTTAAGCAGAATTGACCCCAAGGGTGACAACCCTTCTTTTTTTCTATACACATACAGTATACTCTTGCTATGATACCAAACATTAAATATTGCTGCAGGAACCATTACTATAAATTGAGAGTTCAGTTTTTGTTAAATAAACATGTACATCTTCATATATAGGGAAAATTATACTTATGCAATTGGGTATTTTACACCCAATTATTGTTTCAAGAGAGGAAATGTTTTATTCTATATTTGGAAACATGTAGTGATAGTTGCACTTTGATAAGGTTAATAATTTCATGATCAATTAATTTAACGTTGTTAATCAAATAATTAATTATAATGTATATCATTTATAATTTTTAAAAATGAACAGTGCCAAACTGATAAAATAGTATACATTGAATAACATAAATGAAAAATTATAAGCCTCTAGCACTTTGTCAAAAAAAGATGACCTTTGTTTTCAATTACTGAACAGATTTTGAAATAGAAAGTCATATTTGTTGTATGTAAATAACGTATGTCTATCTTTTATGGATGAATCCAGTCTACAGTATAATTTATGAATTGTATTTTTTTTTACATGTAATGGTATTTAAATTCACCTAATATTATTGATCTCAAACAGAAACCTCTGTGCCATAGGAATTTCATCTGGTTGCTGCCTGTATGAGTAAAAACCTGTCAATGATCATGAAAATATAACCTTCATTCTCACACTAAAAAATCGACATGGTCACTACTATTCCATGTAATAACATGTTTTATTTTAACAAAGGAAAATGACACCCTTGTTCTTTTTGATTGGTCAAACAAGTAAAGGGGATAACTTTTCTATCAGCTTGAGGTCATTAGTCATGATATCAACATAATAGCATCGGTTTATGTTGTGGCCAAATCTGGGATGTCGCAATTTGTCTGCCAGCTGCATTTAAGGTCATGTATTTCCCAAGCAACCATGTTGGCTATGGTCTTCCACCAATAAAATACCAAACTTCAAGTATCTTAGCAAAAAACATAAAGCCACACTTTAATTAGAAAGTTTTATTTTATTTTCAAACAAAGCTGATTCAAACCTTTCAAAGTGTGTTGATTTATTTTTGTCATGACAGTAAGGGATATGGCTGGCAAAGTGAACCTCATAAATATTCACTGTCTACAGATAGAAAACACACAGTGCATAGTCTAACATTGCAAATAATTAAATATTAGTAAAATTGAAAATGAGTATCCAACTCAGAAGTACACAGAAGTATTTTCAAAACATTATCTTTACTGGGTTGGCGGGAGCTTCATTTTGCCCTGGTGCTCTCTGAGCTAAAAGGGGAACAGGAAGCTGATCTGTTTGTGGTGTCTGTATTTCATCCAGTTATTGTACATGTGATGTCTTTGTCGTCATAAGTGAAATACCCTTGAGTACAAGGTTAAATCTCAATCAAACAAACAAACATGTATTTTAGCGATACTTTGATGGATGCTCAAGTTTTTTAAATCTGATAATGTTGCAAATCTATGCTTGTCTTCAGTATCTAATGGTCACTATGAGAAGATAAACAGTGGCAGCTTGAGTCGGAACCCTTCTGAAGATCAGTGGGATAGATGTGAAGATTATCAGCCATCAAGTGTCAGCTGTTCTAACTCATACAGGTATACTGATATTTTGTTTGATTTGAGCTGGTTGGCTGTAATTTGTGTTTCTCATAGCAAATCTGGCTTTGATCGGTTGTGACAATTGTCACATGTCTAAATAGGGAATAACAAGTAGTTATTTGCAATTCAAATTGTCACTCATTATCATTTGATTTTCATGCCACTTGCAGATAATTTTAACAGTGCCAAAGAAAGTTTCATATTGGTTTTTGATGTTGTAATGACATTTAATGTGATGATGAATTCTTAAAAAAAATTCAAAAATATACATTATGAGGTACAGTACAGCCCTGAAATTTCATTACAAAAATCAAGGTTAAAGCAGAACACAAATGTGACGAAAAGTCCAAGTCACTCAACGGAGAGTTGCGTAAAAAAAACAAAACATAATTGGGTCTAAAATAGTTTAAACATGTTATTAATTTATATTTGAAAGGATGTATCTGACACGACTAAATCTTCATAATGTTGTTGGATGTAATTTCAGAAAACACAGTGGCGCTAATGAAAATATAACAGGCGTTTAACATCAAGACCGGTTTATGATTTTCTAAGTCGTTTTATCAATTTTATGCATCACATTTTCGAGAAAAATACACCAATCGGAAAAAAAACACCACTCGATCAAGACACACATAATAACCTACATCCGATTAATAGAACAAGGCAATAATTTTACATTTAATTTTCTCGCGATTGGACCTTATTTTGTGTACATTTATTTTTGGGCTGTACAGTATATACATTACATGAAATTGATGTACATTGTAAGTTTTTCTCCCACTTCAGCCATCAGTAGCATACTTGTATGTTTTAACTTTCAGTACGGAATGGCAAAAACTATTTACAAAGCCAAATTTCTTCAAAATGCTTCAAGAACATGGACAAAAAGGAAATTTAAGAAGCAGTCGATTTCGCAGTGTATGCTGGAAGGTATGATATATATAAATGATATTCATATTCGTGATGGTACTTGCTACACATGTCTTTTGTACACGTATAACAGTAACATATAAACATAAAATAGATTCTGATCATTTTTCTGTGTTGACTCAGAATAATTATGATATGAGTGTTCTGCCACCTGTCAGTGATGCCTGAGTATGACCCATCCGTGAACACAATTGTATGGGTCCAGTTCATGCCATTGAAATATCATCTTAATTTTTGGTTTATTTAGTATTTTTGCTGCTGTTCAGTTTCCCACCACTATGAAAGTATGTTTATGGGAATTGAGTGGGGGTTGGCCCCCCTCCTTTAAACTACCTCTGGTGGGAGGGCCTTTAAAATGGCCTTGTAATTGAACTTTAATTATAACTAAAAAAAATACAATGATGTGTTTGAAGCTGAAAGATTAATCAGAACCATTTTTCTCTTGCAGCTTTACTTGGAGGTGCTGCCAGATGATATTAACCAATGGGTCACCAAATCAAGAGAATGGAGAAAAAAATATGAGGACCTTAAAAATACGGTAACCATAAATATGTCATATCATTTTCAAAAGATGTTCAAATATGAAAGATTCAGATTTTTGGAATGACAACTTGGTTTTCCTTACAGCTATGTTTTTATTCCAGATTGTTTGATGATGTTACATGTAAAACTCGTTGGATTCCTGTAAACTTATACATAACAGAATCCTTGAGTTCCACTGATCAGTTTCATATAATGACTTTTTGGGGGGTTACACTACTTGTGTATTATACATTACTGTAGGCTCGATATTAAGTTTTGTTGTTTGATTTTACCTCACGCCTTCAAAACTTCAATAATGCCTTCAATGTGCATATTTTTCTAACTTGGTGATTGCTTTTTAGAAATATATATTGTTTTAACTTCAGTTGATTGTTAACCCCAGAAAGGCTGTGGACAATGTTGACTTATCTTTGAACAATCCTCTATCTCAGGCTGATGAAGTAAGTACTTGTCTGTTTTGCATGCAACTGTTTTACCCTGAGAAAATGTTGATTTTATGTTTAATATAGAAGAGCAGGCGGTTGGAGGGATCTTCATGTTGCCCTGGTGCTCGCAGAGCTAAAGGTGAACAGGAAGCCGATCTGTTTGTGGTGTCTGTATTGCCTCCTGTATTTGTTGCATCCTGTCTTTGTTTGTTGCCAGTGGTTTCAAGGGTGGTTTCCTTCACGATTTGGACTTGCACGTGTCATATAAGTGAAATACCCTTGAGTATGACGTTAAACCCTAATCAAACAAACAAACAAAAATAATATAGAAGATATTAAGTTTTGTTGTTTGATTTCAACTCACACCTTCAGAACTTCAAACCTTTGGACGAGGGCAGTATGTATCAAGTCCAGTTCTATTTAGTACTGGATGAACAAGTCACATTAACTCAACAACACTAAAAAAATCATTACATATTTATTTTGAGTAACTGTGGCTCATTACTGTTCAAAGATATTTGAGCCAAACATGGGAAATATACCTTGGACACATGATAAACACAAACTGAGAAATTGTTAACTCCTCTGATAGCACAATCATCCCCTTTGATTATCTACAAAAATTCAAACAAATTACAGCTGATTTCCTGGTGATGCTCTTGACTGTTTAAAGCAGTTCTTTGCTAGAGTCAATAACAAATTTCACGTTGCAGTGGTTATATATTGTAGCAGCGACCGTAGGTGTTAAAGCTGCTCCACAATCAAATGCCTATGCTTGAGTACTAAATGGAACAGTTTATCACTGCTAATTTCTTTTCTTTTCTCAACTTCATATGGCATCTGTAAAAATGCAATATGTTAACAGATTAGAGAAACTGTTTGAGCGACATCTCAGTTTTGGGGCTTTTAAGTTTGAAACTGACATAAGAGATTTCTACAGAATTTTTACAGTGTAACATGGACTACCCCCTCCTACATTTAAACCTAATTTATGTAAAAAAAAAAAAACATTTAGAATCTTTTAAAAAATGAACATTTAGAATCTCATCAGTATTTTTATTCTCCGCATTCTAAAAGTTTGGACTACAAATTACCTGCTTCTTAGGGGATAAATTATGAAACCAGTTACCAGATCAAATTAAACAATAAAAAATTATTTTATATGTTAAATACGACCATGAAAAAGTATTTTTACATACATCAGTATAATTTTGTTTTGTAAAGTATTGTGATACGTTTATACCTTTGTTCATTTATTTATATACGTAATTTAATTTGACGGGAAAAAGGTCAAATAGTTAGGACCAAAGAGGAATCCTAATAATTATAACACAAGTTTAATTACTTTTTCACACACTGTTTTTGCTGTTGCAGAACATGTACTGTTGTCCTGTCAGACTGGCTCAAATAAAATAGTTTATCTTGAAGAGCTTTATTCAAATACTAATTGATCATGATTTTGCCTTTTAGAGTCCATGGAACCAGTTTTTCATGGATAATGAATTACGACTGACAATCAAACAAGATGTGATAAGGACGTAAGTCAATTCATAAATTGTATACTCCGTCTACTATGGTAAACAAGTGTTTCGCCAGTCAACCCTTACCCTGTGCTCAATAATAGAAAAGGTTTGGGTATCCAGGAAAAGGGCTGATTT
Organism: Mopalia muscosa; assembly: GCA_031763545.1. Taxonomy (NCBI): domain Eukaryota; kingdom Metazoa; phylum Mollusca; class Polyplacophora; order Chitonida; family Mopaliidae; genus Mopalia; species Mopalia muscosa. The sequence goes on along the minus strand of JARFOD010094886.1, from coordinate 8,677 downwards.
TACAAACCAGTTTAAACTAAATTTCTATTTGTGAGATGTTGCGTGTTTCTCATAAAAGTATCATATGAGAAAGCACAGGTTTACTTCCTTGTGTTCTGAAGATAACCATATAATGCTTATGTTAACTTTAAACTAAACACCTCCTGGCTAATTTAGTCTTGAATATTATAACATTTAACTTTGTGTTTGATTTCCCATACTTGGTCACTGGCTAAATGGATATTTTTTTAATATTGCACAATACTGGTGTTATTATTTTATAAAGGTTATGTGCAGTGGGTGTAAAAACGAGACAAGAGATCACACAGTACTTTTTAGGGCTCTTGTTCTATTGGGCTAATAACAATGGGCTTGAGTCTTCCTGGGCCAAAGTCTGCATCCCATATGCAACACCTCTATCAAAATTTATTGGAAATTGAAATGTTTTTGTTTTTATTAAAATAAGGAAGATTAAAGAAAGATACTTTTATTTACACAGCACATGGATATTTGAAACACCCATTTTTTTCTTCTGTTAAGTTCTGCAACAGTGCTGGTTTGAAGACAAATGCAAGTTGTTTAAAATGGATTACATCAAGTTCTTTAATACTAGCAAAAATAAAACTAAACAGATTTCTTATGTTACTTAAGCTTAAAAAAAGAAACAGAAAATCTGTTAGTTATGTAGTTGAATATATATTTTTAGCGGATCTAGGTTAAGTTTGAGGGACTACATCTAAGTTAATCAGAGATGGGGTTTATTGTTATTTCAGCTATCCAAAAATCGAGTTTTTTCAGTCAAACCAAGTACGGAATATGATGGTGGATGTATTGTTTATCTATGCTAAAATAAAACCAGATCTGCTCTACAGACAGGTCAGCAGGATTCTTCTTGATAAACGGGTGTTTGTTTTGTTTGTGCATTCCTTTAGCTAACATATCATGTGTGGTCAAGGCAATCAAACTGGCTTTACTTTTACTCAAAACTCTACTTGAATTCTGTTAAGTTTGCTCGTCTATAGAATGTACAGTCTGAACAAAAAAAGGTCAATTTTAATGCTATTCTCAAAATCTTAACATTGAAAAAACTGTTTTTGTGTACATTGTTTAATGAAACATTGATGCTTTTAACAACACACATGATATGTTATGTGGAAAAAGCTTTTTTGCATTTGAGTTACTGTTTGTTGGATCATACACTTTTTTCCCGTTTGAACCTCTCTGGCTGGATTTTGAGATATCTGTTTAAAATGTTGTCCTTGTTTTAATAAATAAATTCAAGTTTTAAGCACTGATTGTTACAATATTTAATTCAATTTTTGATGTTTAGCATTTATTTTGTAATGTTTGATTCTGAGCACTGTATTTATAAGAAACAAGGACTACATAAAACAGAAGAAGTAGATTTCCCATTTCCTTTAGGCATGGATTGACATCAACTCATATGCTTATTTGGAATGGATAGACTAATAAGCTTTGGGTGGTTCGAAAAATGGCAAAATTTTCATTGTATTCAAGTAAGAGGAATAACTAAATAACAAGAATACATACATTGCCTTGTCCAACCACTCAATGCCTTTGTCTGGAACTGTAATAATAATGGTTTGTTTTTCATTATTTTCTTTTTGCTTTTTTTTACAGTGAGTTGCATGTCCCTGTTTTACCTACACTATTGCATGTAGCATCCAATAGTTACCTTTCAGTTGACTTTTGAAAGTTTTTATTAGTTCATAGTATGTCTTGTTTTTAGTTTTCCAGAAATAGAATTCTTTCATACTGAGAAAGTACAGGAGTTATTGGTCGACATTTTGTTTTGTGTGAGTCGTATCTTTGACTCTATTTCATACAAACAGGTTAGTTTACATGCCAGATGAGATTTTCGTTTCCATACTCCCATTGCTTGTTTTGAATCCTTTTCTATGGTACCTTGTAGCTTTAGTGAAATTACATGTGTTTCACATGTAGGGGAAGAAACTATGATCAATACAACCAGACTAAACTAAGTTTTTTCAAAGATAATGTTTTACAGTAGTTTTGTGATTTTTAAAATGACCTGGGAATATTGCAATTGCTTTTAATTGGAGCCCTGAACCCCCACCCCAACCCGTAAAACAAATAATTTTCACTCTCTCTGCCAGCAGTGTTCGTAAATGTAGAATGGAAAGAACACATAGGTGCCTCAAAACTCCCCATCCACTCCAGCTTCATACTGGCTTTAATTTCTTCTGAACAGCTTGAAAAAATATATGTATTCCCCTCATGAGATCATTGAGCTTTCAGTTTTAATAAAGATTTGATGGTTGAATCCCAATATCTCCACAAGTACACTTACTTTTTAAATGAAACAAGTTGCAAACTGTCCAGTAAAAAGGCGTTTTCAGTTAACATTTGCCAAAGCTGGTTTCAGAATGTTTAAAAAAAAATTGTTGTCAAACCGTTGCAAGTTGATGTGAGGCTCACATTTGTTGACTTACGTTTTTCAGTTGCTTAAAGATTAAGATAAATGTTTAAACTATCTACTAATTTTTCTATTTGGGTATAAGTTTCTGGAACCAACAAATCTTGAGGATAAATCAGATGAATAAATGTAAATAGGTAGCTTTTTTTTCAGTCCAAAATGACATACAATAAGTTTTTAAATGATTTTCTTTTATTCTAATAGGCCCAGCAAATTTTACAAACTGGTTATATATGTAAAAGGTACAAAATGTTGGTTGGTATTGTTGGTTATAGATTTTTAAGACTAAAAGCTTTAAAAAAGTTTATTTTAATAAGAATAATTAACAAGCCATTTACTGAAGTATAAAGGCCTTATTGAAGTATATAATTTTCTTTGAATTCAAGATTGAAGATTTCGAAAATAAACATGAATTTGTAATCAGAAATTATGTTTTATCTGCAGTAAATCTTAAACGATCGTTAGGTAATGATCAATTGCTGAACTCAAGATGATCATTGATGGTGGCTCAATGCTTGTTATAATGGCACTCATTTGAATGGTTATCTCACACAAAACCCTTAGTTTCATTTCTAATTTATAAGCATTCATTTGGTACATAAATAAGCCATATGCAACAAAAAATATATGTCTATTCCCCACTTGCAAATAGATTACCATTCCATGGTTTGTTTTCAGCTAAGTTGTATCTATGGTATGTGAAAAACAAATTAGCTACTTAAGTTTATATGCAAACTAATAAGCATGCCTGTTAGGCAGTGTTTGATTTTATATTCATTTATATCTTCTGCTTTAACAGGGTATGCATGAATTGCTGGCACCTCTGATTTTTGTGCTACACTGCGACCACCAAGCTTTTCTCCATGCCTGTGAAATTGAATCTGTAGAGTAAGTATCTATAGAATAGTTTTGATAGAGTTTGATTAGGATTCAAAACTTGCCTTTGCAATCTTGATTAAACCATTTCTAATTTCTTGGAGGCCCACGGCTTAGTGGTTAGCGAGTGTGCTTTCTGAGCCTACCTCAATGTACCATTCACAGGATCGAATCCGTCTGTCAACCCTCAGGTATATGAGTGAGTCACACGATGTGGCTCCAGCGATCCCGTGGGTGGTTTTCCTCCATTATTAAGCATGGAACAGTGTGAAGTGGACAATCCAAAATACCCTTGAGTAAGACGTTAAACCCCAATCAAACATACAAATTTCTTGTAGGACAATTTAGACAAGACGGACAACTTTAAAGAAATAACATCCCCTTCTCTGTTCATTTTGATATCATCTAGTTCCGAGTGTGTACTGTCATGTTAGGCATGGATCATTGTGAAAATCGTATGAGTGTTGTATTATAAATTGTCTCAGTCTGTCTCCTTCTTCAGTTAATTACATGTATTATTTCATGTCAATTTGACAGATAAATGACTAATTGTTTTGTACCAGTTTTTTTACTTTACAGCATTTTGTATCGTATACTTTCAATAATGTAATCTTTCTGAATGTCAACCAGATTAATAATTATTACTGTTAAACATGATATACAATGACCCATATTGAAATTTCGAAGTTGTGGATTATCTGATTTGTTTTGTCGTCTAAGTACATGTACCCTTTATGGAATTTTTTTCAGAAAATCTGGAATGACCTTATCAGTTGTTAAATGTTTCTTGATGGTTTCACTGATTGTTCCTTGTATTAAAATATATGTTTTAGACTTTTTATAACCTTATTACCCCCAAAACTGTTTGTCAGCCTAAGTGATTTGAATGAGTTCAATGTGTATGTGCTTTGTATACACTTTGTTGTTTGCTCTTCAATAGCAAATAGTGTGAGTAACATTATGAGTAATTGTTTTATATTTGTCCTTAGATTATGTTACATATTGTGCTGTAAGTTTGTAATGTTGTTGTTGTTTTACAGCATGATTAAAGAAACAGAAAGGTAGAGAAGCCTCAGCTTTGTCTTGATATTTGTTTTTTAAATCCGCTTGGCAATACCTGTTTACTCCCCTTATTTGTCTGTCTCAGTCTTCGTTTCCTTCTTTTTTGTTTTTTGATTGAGCTTCTTTTTCCTTTCTTTGATAATTATCAACTTGCGATTTATTTTTATTATGAAATAAAGTATACAGTCAAACAGACTCAAACACACTAGGCTTTGTAGATTATAGGCTACAACATCAACCATGAAGGCAAGACCTATGACTACTAATAATTCTATCAGGATATACCAATATTGGCAACTAAGGATAAGGTAAATGGTTAATAATTGAGTCTTTTTATCAATTACCAGTCAATAACTATTTTGTAAATAGGTTATGTGGTCATGTGTGTTTGACTGTATATTTATCCAAGGATTTTTTCTTCAAAATCTATATTTCTTGGGATGAAGTATCTGAAGTTTGTTTTCCCTGATGTCTCCGTAGTGAAAATCCATGTGTCTAAGTTCTGGCTCTGCCCTACATATATAAAGGGGAGATATATAACGATAGAATTATCTGTCCGGTGCTCTGCCCATCCTGACCATATAAAATTTACTGATTTAGCATAAGACACATATAGGACTATTTTAGACATGTAGATGTGTAACATAAAATATTTTCCTCCGATTTTTGCAAATTTTCCCCACAATTATGTTAATTTGCTTTCAGTTGAATTCTTTTGTCCTGATCATATCTCTATTAAGCATATCACTTTGAGCCTTGCACGAGACATTGTTCCATGAATGTGAAAAGAAATTCACATATTATTTTTTTTTTGTCCAGACCATATATCTGCTATTATTCATCGCATCACTGGACTTAAAATCTGTATTGCAGCACTTTGTCCAACTGTTAGAGTCCGCCTAATCACCCTCCCTCAATATCACCCTATCCTGTCAACCTCGGGTATAAGAGGGCAAGAGGGAGTCCCATGATGAGGCTCCAGCATTCAAGGTTATGATTTTTACACAGTTTCTTCTCAGTTTTTCATCATATTTAATTTAAGCAGAATAAGAAATGGACAACCCAGGTACCCTTGAGTATGACATTAAACACCAATCATAGGCAGAAACAAGTATTAGTATGCAGATATCTTTTACTTTTTCGTCTGATTTATGAAAATTGTCACCTAAATTTAAACAGCTTACTGTGTCTTATTTTTTCTTCTCACTAGCTTTGAACCTAGACACAAAATTTATTTGCGTAATTTAAACATAGTGTTTAAATAAGTGATAAAGGAGACTACAGTGGTGTTGGGTAAGGGGGTATCATTTTGTGATCATGTTTTTCCCTGTTTGTACTGGATTTGCCATTGTTTGTTTTGTTGGAACTGGTGTATTGATTTTGGATGTTGCTTTGACCCAGCATATATTCTATAGCTTCTAATAATTGATCAAATTCAATTTCCATTCAAAGACTATGGTTCAATAGAGGCTAAATAGCATGTGCTTGCGCATCAATAACATAAGGAAAAATGCGCTTCACAGGGATTTGTGCCAACAAGGATTATACTAGCTTAAATGTGCTAAAAAAGTTATGCTAAATGCGCAGCAGGTAACTGTTACAAATTCTTAAAACCTTTGCATGTTGCTTTCAGAAAAAAAGTTTGCTCGAAAATTACTTCAGTGTTGATGTTGCGACAAAATAATGAACATTAACAAGATCCATTCTAAATATGAGGACAGTATGTTTTCATATAACTTGTGAGTGGAGTTGTGATGATTTGTCATGACATACAATGTTCCCCATTTATTTTTAAATAGTGACGTACTGTATGAGAACATGATTACATACAGACTTGAAGAAAACAAATTATTCAATAGTTTAGTTTGCTGCAGATAAGTATAGATTTTGGTTTTGAAACTCCCTTTGCCTCTTTCTGTCTATATTTAGATTTAATTTACAGTGAACATTCTTGTGTTTGACTAATGGTGTGTAAAGAAAGGAAGTATTGTAGGATTTAATTATTTTAAAAACCCCATCAAGGAATACAAATCCTATGTGATGCACTTGTTATTCATTGTGACTTTATTCTGTTCATACTGATACCAGTACCTCCCTGAATCAGTGAGCCATGAGTGTTCCAGTATTAAAACAGGTTAATTGTCCTTGGTCCGAAAGACATAATTTTGCTTACAGTTAACCATGATGTCCTAAATTAATCTTACCGGGTGACCTCTCATTCAGCATGTAGATAAAGATTTAATCCCACTATTATTATATCAGCTAGTAAATATTTGTCTCTATATTCACATCAGTCATTTGATTTATCTTTCAGGGATATTGTTAAAGAGATAATGGACCCAGATTTTTTAGAACATGATGCTTAGTAAGTAATTTTTTTAGAAAATGACATGAAGCTCTTTGAAAAGTTTGTAAAATCAATTTCCATTGCTGTGCCTCTTGTTTGTATCAATGCTTTTTGAAGCTCTTTTGTATAAGAATGTTTTGACAAAAAACGTTCAATTTTTTTTTATTGTTGTAGCAGTCTAACATACTTCAGTATTGCTTCTCTATGAATATAATATACCCTTACATAAAAAAAAAAAACAACATTCATGAGGATTTTGTGGAGGGTTGGGGGGAGGGAGCTTCCTGTTGCCCTGGTGCTTTCAGAGCTAGGGGCAACATGAAACCAATCTGTTTGGGATGTATTTATATCATATCTTGTGATTGTCTTTGTTTGTTGCCATGGCAAAGGATGGGTTTCTCTACCCATTAGGCTGGCACTACATCATGTGAGTGAAATAACCTTAAGTACGATGTTAAGCCCCAATCAAAAACAAACATGGATTTCAAGTCCTTGACTTTATAAGTAGTGACGTTTTGTAGTTTAGCATAGTTATGTTTGGTTTATATACCAGATGTATGTATTAATTGGTTTTAAAGCATTGTTAGAACCTGCGTTAATGTGATAAGTTAACAATTCTGGGATTTTAATTCATATGAAAAGTGTTGTTAAGGGCTTTTAAAAGAAATGAAAACTAGGATTTGAATTGTTGCAAAATAACCGAGAAATTTTGGTCGCTTTAAAACAATAGTACAGTTATCTATGTAATTACTGTTCAATTTATTTAGTGGAAATTATCTTGTATGTGATCTATTTCAATAGATAAATATTATATGTTGTGATTGTTTTTGTTGCAGTGCCATGTTTTTCCAGGTTATGGACACTGTTGAACCGTGGTACATGTCCAAAGAAGTTACTCCCAATAGGGTAGGCATTATCCTATCAGTAAAAATGTTGGTTTATGTTTGCATTAAAGAAAATCTTCTAACCTTGAATGTCAACAAGTTATTGACTTACTATCTTAAAATAAGTATTAAATTGTGTTAATATTATATATAGAATAAACCTACTCCGCACAGTACATTTGGTATATACTGGCTCACCTTCTACATTTTTGTCCACCACTGCTATAGTAGGGCGGGACTTAGAAATGCTACTTGGCGTCCTTCCGTCCATCACATAAGTTTGTGAACTCACTAACTTGAAAACAAATTCACTGATTAACTTCAAACTTGGTATGTAGCTTCCTCTTGTTAAGAGGATGGATGGTATTGCATTTCACCAAATTACGTTTAACAAAATGGCTGTTATTACATTATATTAGCATGTTCAAGTCTGAGTGTGTTGTGAGCAAGATAAGTAGAGAATAAATTCACGGATAAACTTCAAACTTGGTATGTAGCTTCCTCCTGTTAAAACGATGGATGGTATTACATTTCACCAAATTCTGTTAAACAAAATGGGCGTCATTACTCATTACATAATTTTAAAATATTCATGCATGTATGTGGTGTAAACACAATAAGTGGAGAATAAATTCACGGATTAATTTTTTAACTTTGAAGATAACTTTCCTGCTTTTTAGACAATGGATCAGACTGAATTTCACCAAGTTCGGAAAACAAGATGACAGCCATTGCATTATTTTATACTATTCCTTACTTTATATGTTGTGAGCACTATAACTCTGTAACAAATTCACAGATTAATGTGAAACTTGAAATATAGTCTGATCTTATGAAGACGATAGATGGCTAGTTGAATTTCATCAAATTTCGTAAAACAAAATGGCCGGCAATGCATCATTTTACCATATTCACACCTATGTGTTCTGAACATGATTTTAGATCAAATTCACTGATTAACTTGTAACTGGAAGTTAGCTTCCAATTACTAAGACATAGGATAGGATTGCATATCATCAAATTGCATTAATTCCACACAAAAAATGGCCATCACTCAAATTCAGATATTAA
>JARFOD010094875.1:0-17280 GCA_031763545.1 Mopalia muscosa | reverse complement strand
TTCAGAAAATTTTGCAGGTTGAAACCCGTCCGGGAATCGAACCCACGACCCTCAGAGTAAGGCACCGAATCGCCAGCTACAACCTCTGGCAGACAAACGTTGGAGTTAAAGCACTGATAATATAAGCTGAATGTAATGCTCAAGGTTTGACATTTTGTTTAACCTTGTAATGCTCTTTTAGCCTATAAATGGAGATTTATAGTGTGAACGGGTGGGTACATATGTAATACTCTAATGGATTTGGTCGAATACCCCGAACAGCCTTTTTTCGACAACTCTTCGCCGACTTTCATTATTGACTATCTCTGTCATGTTTACTAGCAGGGTAAGCATCACTCTAGGCTACATGTACCTCATTTCATGCATGCATAAAATGTGTGGAAATCACTAGTTTATTGTTAATGAAGGCCAGGATACGAATAAACAGCTTTTGTATGAAAACATGTTTTTCATTCATTCGTGTAGCCGCAAAGTAGATGTTAAAAACGTTTCTGGAATTTGCATAACTTGGTGGTTCTGTACCCAATTTCTTGACTAAACACTGTGGTTTAGTTGAACTGTTATATAGTATCAACAGTTCAGATGGTCTGTACATCATCTACTGGAAGGCTACTACATGGTTTTAATTATATAGATTGGAGAACCCAGTTACCTTTTCGCTTGTGATCATTTTACCTCATTGCAAGTATTCAGTCTTCCATGGAAGGTGGATTAAAAAAAGAAAATTGGTATTTACGACATGAAAAAATGAAACGCATAGAATTCCAAATCACATTGACTTAATAGTAATCTATTTAACTTGAGAAGCAATTTAACATGTATTGTATGGAATATCTTATCTCTGGTTCAGGGCTTTTATTAACCGATTCCGACAGTACACCGCTTGTAATTACGCCGAATGTTCTGTTAAATACTAAAACGGGAAGAAATTACCTTCAGCTATACTGATGAGACAGCCACCCAGCCTGTAACACAAGGAAGCGACTGTTGGAATTGAAAAGCAATTTGGTTCTATGTGTTTAAATTGTCCCTGTAGCCCAGTTATATTGTGGGTTATTTTTAAGGTGAATAGATAGAATGCTGATGTATATTTATTACTTTTTACGTTTCAGATTCAGACAAGGTTTTTAGCTGAGAGCCCCAACCGTGTAATAATGGGGAGAACAAAAAATTGACCAACAATTATCTTTCCATTGGTCAGAAATAGCAGCAACCATCGAATTAAATGAGTTATAAATTCCAACGACAACATCACAGTTGTTTTCCCCGTTAAGATACTAATTGTGAGAAACATACATTATTCAGGCTAATATAATTGCATGTGATTGATGTAGGTATCTGTGTGATAACAATTATTTGCTAAATATTATATCTCAACTGCTGGTGATGAACATACATCTTTGCAAGTATTTGCTAAAGACGATCAGGAGGATAGGTTTATTTTTCTGGGATTATCCTGTATACTGGCCTTGTCAAAGTTAAATATATAAGAGAAAATTTACGGGCTCACTCTCCTTCTTTTCTTGCTAGTGCATCCAACGAAATTACCTTTCATTTTTTGTTTGGGTATAGATAATGTTATGACGATAAATAAGTATAATCCATTTGCAATTAAGGCCAGACTTCTGGCGCCAATTGATAGAATCATATGAGAGCCTAAGTGTATTTATTTAAAAGGTTCTTTTGGATCAATGTAAGTAATATGCTCTCATAGGTTTTAATCACAACCGGCAAAACTTCACTAGATCTCCGTTGTTTCGATATCGCCATCACGCTAGGATAATATGTCTGAACCAGACACTTATTATTGACAATAGATTGCTGAAAATCTTGCAATATTAATTTCTCTCATCCTAAAAGTTCATGATTATCGTCAGATACAGCTTTGTTTTCTAGTCTCTATTAATCTGCTAAGATAGATCTGTGTACAAAGCTTACATTGTTTCAAAGTAGTAAATCAGGGATGGCCGCTGCAAAGTGCCTTCAGCAAATGATCTGTGATGAAAACTGTCTAAAGATCTTTCTGTTTTACCTCAAGCTACTGATGAATGAGAGCCATTTACCAAATCACTAGTTATATATATATGCATATATTTAACAATAACAAGGGGACAACACTTCCTTGGAAGACGCTTACGTCGAAGGCACGAAGAGTAACATGAATCCGCTGGGTTCAGTTTGTCAGCCGTTATCTTTGTCACCAAGAATAACACGTCTTGCTGTGAATTGAAATCAGCATTAACGGTTTAATTATACTTGTGTGTGACGGTAACTGAACATTAAATGAACATTAACGATAATACACAATTGTTCATTCGCCTAGTGTATTTTAATTGTCACTCCTAGTCATCATTAGAGGTAAATCAGCAGGGTTTTTTTTTTTATAACAGACACTAAAATAACTTTAATTGACGTGTTGTTCATGTATTTGCATATTTTTCTTTTATAAGGCAAAACAAGTTACACAATTGTTTACGGTAACCTAGTTTGACGTTAGACCAAAGCCTTTTATTCTTCTGTTTGATGACAAACCCTGATTGTAATAACATGTTGACATCTTGTGAATGTTTCAATCATTTATGAGGTTTACGGAACATGTTAATACGGAGTGTTCATGTAATTATATTTAATTGTTAAATACAGTTAAAATAGTAACACGACTCTATGCATATATGGTGCAATGAGATATATTTGGTGAACATTACAAGGCTAAAGTGAGGAGATCTTAAATAAGCTTTTCTTACCTGTAATCAAAATAATGTTTCTCTGTTGTTGCCAACAATTCTCAAGATAAGCATAGGTTTCGACAGTGCAAGGATCCCACATAACGGTCAAATTTATTAATACATACGATCAACCTTTATTCAAACAACTGAAAACATGATGTTTCAGGGACTAATTCTCTCCCTGGTTACCCGTTAATATTCTCATTCCCTGATTTGTTCACAATTTTATGAGAGGAACAAATCCAATCTTCTACAAATAAAGCCACTTGCCAGGCTACCGTTCTACAGTCATCTCTATGAAGGACTTGTTTGACAAAATTGCTGGCGATGTTGTTATCAAATTTCTTAAACGGATCGGTATCATAAAATCTAATCTATATGTATGACTGTAAATTATTAAAATCCATTAGTACCACTGATAATTTTAACATAGTACACAAGTAGTGCAACTCCGAAGAATGAAAGACTCATTTTGACTGAATATTTCGGCTTTATTGAGTCTTTCATTCTTCAGAGTTACACTACTTGTGTACTATGAGAGCTATCTCATCGTTGGAATATTCATACTGCCTGTATTTGATCAAAAAGCAAAACTTTCTCATAGCTGGAATAGCCATAGGTCAAATATCGGAGCTATCTCATCGTTGGAATATTCATACTGCTGTATTTGATCAGAAAGCAAAACTTTCTCATAGCTGGAATAGCCATAGGTCAAATATCGGAGCTATCTCATAACTGGAATATCCATACTGCCTGTATTTGATCAAAAAGCAAAGCTTTCTCATAGCTGGAATAGCCATAGGTCAAATATCAGAGCTGTCTCATAACTGGAATATTCATACTACCTGTATTTGATCAGATGGCAAAAGTTTATCATGGCTGGAATAGCTATAGGTCAGATATCAGAGCTGTCTTATAACTGGAATATCCAAACTTTCCATACATATCCGTTGACATACCAGGGCTTTCTTATGCTGCAATGTCAATATTACCCATACCTAACCAGGCCACGAAGGTTTTGAGACGATGTCTGTTCTGAAAAACAATTTTACAGCTTCCAACGAAAAAATGGCCGTCCTATGCGCAGTCCTTGTAGTATACGCTCATGTGACGTTGATAGCTTGGTCTACAGGGGTTTGTTACACTGAGATAATAAATACACAAAGACAACGTTCATAGTTCTTTGTGACAAAAATAACATTGTCTCTATGATGTATGCTCTAAATGGAGAGTTTTGTTTCTTAATATTTATCGAACTGACAGTTGATCTAACGTAATTACTGAGTTACTCCGATGTCCTACAGAGGTGGGATTGTTGTTATTCCATGGTACATATTTATTTACTACGTTGAATTTATCAAGTACTTGATATGATTCACGTAATTAATTAATCCACATCCGTGGGAAGACGTTATTAATTTTTAAGATTACATTTAACTACATTTATAAGTTCGAACGGCATGCAAGAATAATATATATCGAATACATTAATGTAACGGGAAGCGTGGGATGAGGGCGTTACAAAAATGTCACTAACCAATTGTTTATGTTTACGTTTTAATACTTCTAATGCAGGGGTTCACCGAGATAAACAGAGCTACGTGAAAGGTCGTTAGGTATTTACATTTTGCGTGAATTATTAACCTTGTGGGTACTACTACATCAGTCGAAATAGATTACCATCAGTGTATATTACTTGTTTACACACTAAATATTCATGACACCAGTAAGATAATTTGTTGTCTAGTGTACTAGGTATGGTTACAGGATGTGACCACGTCAGGATTTAGTTTCCCAACTATAAAGCCAGAGGGCAATAATTCAGGAAGCGGAATTTCAAAAAAACTTTAAAAAAACACCCCATCCCCCATTTTTAAGATTTCTTTATTGTATTTACGGGTTCTCGAAGATACGTCATCTGAATTAAAGCTTGTCACAATTAATATATATATATTTGGCTTCCAAAAGCCTCCCTTTGTTGAATTATATCTGACAATCGCCATTACAAACTAAATGAAGACTTATATGTAACGCTCAATGGTGTTAAGCGAAATAATGCTTGGTAGCAAAAAATCAAGAACCTGGCTAAAATGTTTCAATTATTATCAGGCAATTTGTGAATATATCTGCTTATTTTTCTTTGACTGAAAAAAAATGGAGATGTGACTTTGTAACTGTCGATTCCTTGGATAAAACGCGGCCATGTCGCTACTTGTTTCACGCTGTGTTTGGTAATGTGTGTGATCTGAACCTATTAGTTTTCATACCGGTAATTAAGAACAATAATTTGGGGTACAGTGAAGTTATAGATAGAAAAAGGTCATGTTTGATCAAGAATAGCCGGTCAAAAATGTGTTAACATGGTGACCCAGGCACACGAGTGTGGACAGGTCACGTTTAACCAACATAACACGGGCTTTCTGTAAACGGGGGTTGGGGGATACAAACGCCACAGCTTTTTTTTTTTTTTTAATTTTAAACCTTTTTTTACAGCGCCTCAGCCAGGCTATCATTGGGCAGATGTGTTGCTGGCTTGGGAATTACCTAAAACAAAATTAAATCGTCATTTATTCCACTTTCAACTTGTCGCTTGTTAACAGAGAACATTACCCTAGGGTCTTATGAGGCTATACAAATTAAAGTATTGAGAACAAATCTTAAGTATTTGTCTCCTAGCGGCGTATAGATCAAGGTACAGGATTGTATCATAATATACCCGTACAAAAAGTCGGGCAATATGACAATCTAGTGTCCAACCCTAAATCTTACGTCAATTTCTGATGAACCCTCCAAATGCGTTGCAGTCTTGTTGAGAACGGAAAAGCCAATTTAAAGAATTGTTATAAGTTGCTCTTGGACGTTTTTTCTCGCTATAGGCACACCCCGATTGAAAATAATGGGTGTTAGTAAACAAGCTTCGCAATGTGCAATATTTAGCCAATTGAAAGCACCCTTTTTATTGAAAGGAAGGAAATCTGGCTTGTATTACTCCCGCGAAGGACTTGTTTGGCAACATTGTTGGTGTTGTTGTCATCAACTGTTTTTAAGGGGATCGGTGTGTATCATAAACTTTGATTTTTGTGAAACATGGTTAATCATTTAAATGGACAGTTTTCACTATTAGTTGGATTTTTTAAGATCCAAAATGACACGTTTGATATGTTGACACTTTTATGTCGTTTTCAGGTCGTTTTGTTTCTCTTGAGCGCTATAAGTTGGAGTTAAAAATTAATAAAAATCAAAAAAAAAAAAAAAAAAACAAATATAAAAGAACTCTCATAATTGTGACCGTGTGTTCGCCAAAGCGTGGCTGAAATACCACTGAATGTGGCGTTACCATGTATTGCTTACGTTTGAATGTTTTTAGCGAAACATATAGATACATATAGATTCAACGGAACTGTAGATAGATGTGTATAAACAAGATTTGAATACTTGTTTCTTCAGATTGAAGGGCGCCGGCAACTTTGACCAATACGATACACGTATGGCGCAAATACTATTTAAATCCTTAGGTAAGATACTAAATGAAAAGCAAGAAAAAGCAGAAATTCGTAAAGAAAATTTACTTTTCAATAAATAATTATTCTCTTTTCGTTAAGGGCTATTTCGTAAAGTTGTGTCAAAGCTGGCTATAATTCAACCCAAAATTTATATGGAGAGCATTACGTCGTGGTAATAAAAAAAAGTCCGATCATATTCAACAGATGGAAGTCGTCATTTGACAATTATGTATTTATCCAAACTGCGTAAATTTGAGGGGGAGATGCGTAAATTGTCTCGACTCTTTGAAACTATTTCAAGTGAGATATAGTGACAACATCAGGGGGCGGGGGCTATTTTTATTCCTCAGAGAGTTTTCTTTTTCCCTCTTTTAAATTTTACGTTTGCGAATTGAAGCGTCGAGATGACAATTTTACTGGGCTACGATAACATTGGGAGTTCAGTTGGCCTCCGGTAGTGCGTGACCTAAAATAAACATATCAGCCTGTCTTCTGTTCATACGAAACGTCGCCGCGTCTTTCCTCAAGGACTTACCTACTCTAACTTGGTCATAAACCAGAACAATTTTGTTGTAGTAGTTGTACTCGCTAAAATGGCGTAAGATGTGTGGTCAGGCAACTGTGTAGCCAGGCAACTTACAACTGTATAAATACACCAGGACTATGATATGATGTAATTCGGCTGTAGATCAATGCAATTCCTTTTTTAAAGATAATAACAAATTTATTTATTCTTAGATAAAAAAAATTGTTTCTTTTAAATTAACACATAACACATTTTCAAATCTTTAAAACAGCTGGATTTTTCGAAACTGTGGCTAAAATAAGGGCGCCATCTGGTGGCTTCCTTGTAAGACAAAGTGCTGGCACGGGTTCATCCCAAAGTTCCCAGTCTGCATTGAAAAGCTAGATGGTACTTGATGGTTACAAAATGCCCTTCCGTCGACAGCAAAATGCAACTTGTTGAAATATTATTCAGCATCGTTAAAGTATATAGCATATCAAAGTAGAGTTAAATATTGCTGCAAAGTGTTAGATAATATATTTTCATGTAGAGACAGAAAGTTATGGTTGACTCAACCCGACTTCGAACTCGAGCTTCTGGCTAGCATGGATATATATACGTGTCGATAAATTTATTAAAGCGGCATTTTCAATTAGACGGAAAATGTAAAACATTTCTATTAACTGTTTATCGCAAAATGCCATTTTGCCTGGAGCAAGGACTCACACGCGTACGGCACTTTTGGATCTAAAATAAAGTAACCTTATCATTTGTTATGATGTCCGCCCGAGAAGAGGAAGGAACTCAGGGGCAATAAAAAAACGATTAAAAGATATCCTGTTCCATACTGAAAACACTTGACTGTCCGCATGCGACTTTATACCAAGAAAGGAAATTCCTACAACGGCAAAATGGGCGTTTTCTTCCACCCTTCCCTCAGTCTATGAATGTACTGCTATTTCACTCCACGTGTTAGTCCGAAAATCCCCCGAGGGTGGGGAATCCCACACACTTGACAGCTATACTTTATCCTCGTCTTTAGAAGGTTTATTTAAATTAAACTTGTCAACCGAATAACTCTGTAACATTACGCTCTGGGCTATTCGCACTTTACACATATTTTCACTTAAAACATTTCCAGACTGTTCCACAGTTATATCAAAGGTATCAGTGAGTACTTTCTACCTAATATATAACCTGTGATCTGAAGAATAGCCATAAAATACGGACCCGATCGGGCTCATGTAGTGCAAATCCCCTTATATAAGAAGTGCCCAACAGGATATAAAGTTTCTTCCAGACCCCTTCCGTTCACCAGTTACTGGGATCCAAGGAAATAAACAGACAAAATTCTGCAAGAACCCACATTAATTTATGTTTATTTCATTACCTTGAGTGGTAAAAGTGGAATCGTATTCCGACGCACTTAGATAGGAACGAAGGGAATACTTGTTTTAATCTAACAATTTTACCTAATGTAACCTACATACTATTGTTTTAGTCAACACTCAAATGTTCGTTTGTGGATGTTTTGTGCTAATGTGTTGTTACCCCTAAGACTGTTGGGACACAAGACATCCACACAAGCATATATATACACTGGTGGATACTTTCACGTCAAACCGTGCGTTAGGGTTCCATCCCCATAACAAGCGAAACAACAACAACAACAAACAGCCGCTTGTACATATCAACCGGGTACTAAAAACCTGATTTGTTAAAACTTGCATGTCAGCTGAAAACATTCTCAACGTAAGCTTTATTCAAAGAGCTATTTTGATATACAACAAATTAACATTGCGCTTGGGTGGCCAGGCTTGTGTATGCCGTTTTGTTACAGTTGCCGTCCAATGCATCCATAAGCAAACGGACACTCTGATGGTAGACCATGTTGTCGAACAATGACGCCAGCCCCGCCTGTTAATTTAACGAATTAACAGCTGTGCTCACTCGAATGCAAGTGCAATGCAGGTGCTTGTCTTTGAAAATATGCCATAAAAATAATAAGTTTAGGTCGAAAATCAGTTGTCTGTTCTTTTAATGCTGTTAGAACAAATATATAGCTAGGCTACTGCCGCTCTAAGGAGACCTGCACTGACACTAAATAACTGAATTGCTTCGTGCAGGAATATTGGGTGTTCTAAATTCATTATATAGCTTATGATCTTGACATTTAGGTATTACAATCAGACGTAAACTAATCATTGATCTAACGTTATAATTGCTCGAAGCATTGGCTGTTTGTATTAAATGCATTTACGTTTATCATGTCCTGCATCTAGCTCTTTCTATTACTTCTATCTACCAGTTTAACTGCCTCAAGTACGAGTCTGTGTTACAATTTAGAACTGATATATGTGTTAAGACTAACACACTGTGTGATGTGTATTTGAGATTTTTGTTGATTACACTCAAACAATGGGCGGTTGTTGAGACGTATGTGGATTGAAATCTGATCAAATTTAACGCATAAGTTATAATTTAATGGGCAAAGAAATACTTTAAAACCCGTATTGTTTTGAATGTCTGCTATTTATATTATTATATCTAAATTAAATCAGTCATTATGCCCTGTCTATTCATAATCGCATGAAATGCTTATCAAATGTTGTTTTGTTTTAGTTTACTGGTATGAGTCAGATACAGCTATCGTGAAACATGCTGTTAATGGTGTGTGCCTTACGGATTCTCAAGTCAGTTAATATAGGAAGTAAACACACATTCCGTCTTTGTAAATTTATAACGATGTTATTGTTGTTTGCGTGTATATAAATTCTTTTTGCAGCTGACGCCTATAAGCTATCGGCATAAAATCAAAAGTAAAAACATAACTTAGGTCTTCTAGTTGTTTTAAGATATATTACTGCTTCTGTTGAACTCGATTTTTTTTAAATATCTTTAAATTATGGAGAAAGAAAATAAGATATAGACACCTATTTGTTAGCACGCGATGTTTAATAAAACTTTAGATATTTATTATGCAGATAAAATTTATTGCAGTTTAGCCAACGTTGAGCAACATGTCTGCGGTTCGTAAGACATATAGGCCTTTATAGGCCATATAAACTTCGTCATATTCATTAATGGGCGTAAATATATATTGTGCAAGATTAAGTTTTAGTCATACACCGTTTATTTTGTCTCATGTCAACATTAACTCTTTCAATACAGTAATTATGCATATCTTTTCGTTAAATGTTACGCTATATAGAGCAGCGTTTAGATCGTCCAGTGTATACGTAATTTTTGTTACATATATTTCATTATTGGCGATTTGCAATGATGTCGAGGTTCGTTCGAAATATATTATATGAGCCGGCAGATGAATGATGTGTTGACGAAGAATTACAAATGAACCCATTATACGCATGGTGACCCACATATAACTAAATACCAGTATCTATGTACTTCCTTTTTTTATTCTAACTAAACAGAGAACCAGTATCGTCTGGTATGCCAATGACTTATCACGTTGTCTCGCCAATAGTTTTACACATGAACGCTATCTGATTAGATTAACGCATTCTGATTCCCTTTAACAATACTATCTGATTATGAAATTTAACAGCCTCAAAATAAAAATTAAACTATGTCAGAATGTATCAAAAACAAAACACAATTTAGGTTAAAACAAACGCGCGATATAATGTTGCTTCATTTTCCAAAACCTGTTTTGGCGTAGGAAGGTTGGGCTGGTTTATGACCGAGTTGATTTAAATACGAACCTATACGAACGCGCCCTGCAATACATTACAACAGGATTAAAAAGTATATGTAACTTTTCCTCATATCTTCATTAAATTCGATATGTGAAAATGTGCTAGTTTATAGGAGCAATATTTGATCCGAAAACAATTGGAAAGTTTATATGATTATTGCAATTGGTTTGAAAATCAAGAAACTGTGCCCTTGGTGTAACTAGAGAAAACCCATGCTGTATTTGGTGGCTTGTCAACATTAATGATAGGTTTTACGGTCCCAAAATAAGTCCAACAGCCAATCAAATTGCATATACCAACTAAATTGGAAAATAATTAGTTTCTAAGCCCATATTAAGGTTATATTTCTAAAAGGTCAAAGGTAATAGTCCATATATCACTAGAGCGCTGTTTTACTTAAATATCTGGGCCCGACGGAATCGGTTGACATTACGAATTGGATTGTGAAGATGAGATAAAACAAAGATAGATAGGGTCGCAAATAAATGATAAAATAATTGTAATAAACGAGGTTCCTGTTATCCTGGGGACAGTTGCTAACCAGACACCGGGCTAGAGATAGACCTATAACATGGCTTATACGGTCATCTTATAGTGGATGAAATCAAATAGCGATTCGAGCAACCCGATCCTGGGGATATCAGAGCTAAGGGATAACACGAAGCTGGTCTGTTTATGGTGCTTTTTAAATAAAGTCATGTGACTGTACTCTCAGTCACTTGAAGGTGGTTTCCGTCAGCCGTGGAGCTGGTATGACGTCATATACTAGTAAGTGAAATATCATTCAGTGCGATGTTAAACCCAAATCAAAGAAATAAAAAACATGTTCAGAAGTGTACTCGTGAAGTCGTAATTATCGGACTTTTGACGCTATATAACTGAAAAATTTCCTTTCTATATGTATATATATATTAATAGGGCGTGGTAGCTTCATATTTAAAACGTTCGTAATATCCCAAGATAAATTAACTGCATCAGCAAATGTGTTTATATAGCAATGATTGGAGCGAAAAAAAGGAAGTGTCAAATGCAATTTATTTATAACAGAAACTAACCGTAAATGTTGGCAAGACTATGACAAGTAATGAGAGTTTGCATAATAAAAAAGGAAACTCCCAACTGACACTGATATAAGCTACAGTATAGATGCCAACATTTTATAACCATCAAGTTCCATCTAGCTTTTTAACGCAGACTGGAAACTCTGGTATGTAGGTCAACATCAAATTGAACAACTTTATTCATTTAAGAATGATTAAACTTGTTAGTATCTTTATAATTTGTTTGTTTGTTTGATTTGGGTAACTGGAATATTTATAAAGGGAATTGGATTGACGTACAGCTGAATGACATCAAAACATAGTCCCGGTGTATTAATACAGCTGTAATTTGTCTTGCTACAACAGCACAATTTACGCCGTTGTAGCGAATATCACTACATTTACACATTCAAAATGGTACCATGTTTATGACCAAGCGGACAGTACGTAAGTCATGGGGGTAAGCCGCTTCCGGTTTTAATAAAGTGAGCAAGTGTTATATTTTCAAAACTACAGTGAACAAAATGTAAACATTTACACAATTCATACGGAGGTATATTATTCCTCGCACTGTTTATTTTACTGGGAGGGGGGGTGTACCAGTCCAATGGGTAAATGAAACCGTTGTCGACATGACTATCAAAGAACAATGAAAAACGAATCTTAGTTCTATTCAAATATAATCAGATTGAAGAGATAAATTAGTTCCAAAATAATATGTTAACGCTGTAGAAACAACAGACAGGAAATACAGTTTAAATAACAAAGGACACTTTTATAATTGAGAAGTAAAAAAGGAATAAAAAACATACCCAGAATCCGAAAATAGAATTATGTAACAGTCCTGTTTAAGATAACAGCGAGCATAGACCTGTTTGTAAATCAATACACACCCACCTGTTCTATACAAAATCCAAACCGGTTGGAACCGTATGATGGATATGGCGATATGGACCTAAGCGCGTTGGTCCGTTGGCATGATCTACTCATTCACGAACACTTTAATGTAGGAAGTAATATTTCTGTGTGACACCTTTTTCAGTCAATGAACTGGCAGACTGTACATTTTAGATTGTGAAATAGAAACTTCAACTAAACTTTGCAAATCAATTATCTTTATATACTCAGGGGACAAGACGTATCGTCTAAACTCCGTAGGCCTACCCTTCATAAACGACGAATCTTAAACAAGCTTGGAAATGTTTGGGTTTTTTTCTTTCTGACTCCTGAATTTCTCAAGGTTATTGATTTTAATTCTAGGCAAAGGTGATTAAAACCCAGAATATACACTTTTTAAAATCTTCTACCTCGTTAGGTATTAAATTAACGTCAAGTGTCACTTGCAAAAACGTGTATATCTAGCATACTATACATATCCACGACGTATATTGGAAAGTAATTCCAAGATAAATGGAGAAAGACATCTGCTGTATAACAAACATAGCTTGCCTCTGCAAATTAACAATCAGTGAGTCGGTAAACTTATTTTGCGACAAAATAAGTTATTTTCTTATGACGTTGCATGCTACATAAAAGTCGGTAAACTTATTTTGCGACAAAATGAGTTTTTTTCTTATGACGCTGCTACATAAAAGTCGGTAAACTTATTTTGCATCAAAGCAAGGTATTTTCTTATGACGTTGCTACATAACAGTACATCACTTAAAGCCAATGTCACACCAAAGCGACGAGACAAGATTCCACTCAACCAGACCGTTGTATCTAGTTGAGGATAGATGACATAAGTGTGAAGTTCAAGTCACATGGCCGCGAAGGCACTCAACCATCAGTCGTTAGCTTTCTTGATGAGACGGAGAAGGAGCGACACCAACCCCGCTGCTAGACAACGCTTCGAATGTTATTTATGGATCATGCGATTTAAACTGTTGGTTTCATTGGCCGAGCGTGTCATTACAGTTGCAGTTTGTCGTAAACCAAGTCAGACCAAAATGACTTCATGCAACGAGCCCCGACGCCGAGCAACTACGATGAACATTCTCGAAGTTGATCCGGCGACTTGCCACGGGACGTCGTAAGAGGTGTCAAACCGAGAAGACGTTTACCTACAGTTAGTTGAGTTGAATCGAGTTGGATGCTGTCGGATTGGTGTGACATGGCCTTAATTATATGACGAATAAAGAAATGCATTAAAAAATCTCATATGTAAAAAAAGGGATACGTTTATTTCACATATGTTCTAAATACTTACGCTTCAAAACGGCAGAGAACCAAGGTTGTGGCTAAAGTGTAAAGACGGTTACTGACGTTTGTGTACATAATTTTATGGCAGCGATTGAGCTTGTAAGAAGTTCATAAATCCCGTTCATCTTTGAAGAAAGTATGAGTTTTCAGCTGCTTTAAGCAGTTGAAAAGTATTTTGCCTGCAGTTAATTTTTCTTCGCTTCAAAAGATACCTCCCCTGACGATAAGCGCTACCGTGACAATCATCGAAAACAGTCATGTCAAAAGAAATGCTTCCCTTGCTTAAACGTCATTAAAACGTACCGATTGTGGGGGCAATCATGTTTTTATCAAAATTAATCATAGCCAATGCTCTATTTCTTCTATCATTTGTTAAAGTGAAAACCAAATTTAAAGTTGTTATGCCCCTGTTTGTAAGGACTCAACAAAGAATTCTGCATTTATTTGACATACGGTATCTACAAAAGTGTTCCAATCGCCTCACATAAGTGGAATTCTTTTTCTACATATGTGAAATAAAGCCATTTATTTTACATATGTGAAAAATAATTTTAACCTATATTACAGATTTGACAATGTCTAGTATTGCAATTGTTTTGCTGTTTAAACGAATGCCTCCCAACCTAGTTGTAAGTACAATACGAATATAACTAGTTGCCCAAAGAACACATGTCTCCTGCCATGAGATTAGGTTGTATCAGTTGTAAATTTGAACGGAATCGATAGGAAGGTGATGGATAGAACCGTAATAATCTGTGGCCTGTAATCCTTTGATTAGTATACTAATTCCAGGTTAATCTTAATTGTCGTGGCAAACAGTACTGAAGGTATTGTGTTGTCACGGTATTAATTAAATTAAGATCAACTTCTGCTAATATTGTTTTGTGGAACTATACCCCTTGTAGTCAGGACAATGCGTTCAACTGTGATGATATTACTACGATTGACAGGAACGTTTTGCTTAGTTTTCGTTAATTGGGGATTCGACTGTACTCAATAGTTTTAAACATATAGAACGAAGAATTATCCACGTTCCCCACTTCCTACTTAAATGCCGTGGAAAACGCGTGGAAACAGCGTAAAACCACAGCCACACATGCCGGCGCCACATCGTGTGGCTCCCCATATACTGGAGATAGTCTGGGAGACTCGAACTTGTGAGCGGTTCAACGGAGAAGAATCAGTAAGCCGACACGTTAGTCACTGAACCCCGGCCCTCTGAAGGGGTCGTAAATGGTGCCCTTTTTAAAAGCTGACCTCTTTCTATAAGTTCCCATCACACTCTTGTTTAACATTACATAACACGGATATGAATGAATGATTATTAAGAATTATATTGTTTTATGTGTCGGACTTGAAATCATTGCTTTTAATTCGTTGAAGATGAATGGACGTAAAAACGGCAAAAACATTTCATGCTTATTTTATCAGGGGAATCTTGAATATTTTGACGTATTGCTATATATACATTCGAATTCGCGTTTTTGTCTTTGATCATCAGTGTAGCTTTTGTTTAATGCGGGCCGCTTCGCAAATTCCTTCTAAACAAATGATCACAAATGTGTTCAATATCATGTTTACCTATAGAATCATAATAAAGCAAAGAATGAAAAGGGCCTGTTTGGGAGAAGAAGTTAACGATGACTAACATACCTGCGTTAGTTACATTGATAAACTGTTCCACCGGGCCTCCTTTGAAGATGCACAGGATTTCCATTTCGGCTGTGAAGGCATCAAAGGGTGCCATGGAGTCAGTGTAATGCTGTATCACTGTCCCATATAAAACAACATCGGCATAGCGAATTCGAGATTCCGCAGTATCTGGAGGCGAAGGGCCTATGGGCGGAGAGCAACTTTGTGCCTCTCGGGTTAAAGCCACAATAACATATAAAGCCAGAGCCAAAAGTCCAGTGATGTTAATTTTCATCATCATGCCGATACGAAGTTAAGCTTCCCAGTACACACCTGTAACCGTGTACGACCTGTCCGTTGAGAATGAAGATGTTCAAGTTATAGCGCTACTCACTCTGTCTGTACAGGTGTTGCTGATTGGCCAGGTGTAGTCAAACTAAATATAGGCTCTGTCTAGTTGAGCAGGGCTAAGATATCTTTGTTTTAGTGAACACACGCTAATGAACGGAGGAATGTAAGCTGTCAATTTAATTGCCCCCAGTTTAAACTGAACCGGGCTTTTGTTACAGCCGTGGATTGTTCACCGGAGAGGCTTATCGAAATAGCCAATTGGGGTTTTGTTAGAGACAGAAACGGAGGTCAGATCACGAAGAATTTTGTTCCTATCTTGTCCAGCATCGTCCTTGTCCACCGTGTGTATATACGAGTTAGGTAGACCGGTGCTGAAGAGATACCAGGGGGCTTCGTTCCTGTACCGGTTTCCATCATACATGACTTATTCTAACCCTAATAAAACTAAAAAATCATTAAGTACAAATCTGATACCCATTTTAAAATTGAAGAAAAGGTTGTGCATTGTTCTCGTAAGTAATTAACTGCAATTTTTGTTGTAGAGGCCAAGCAATACTTAATATACAACATTAAGGCTACAGGCATATCCTACATGAAAGGACAATTTTAGAACTCGCCCGGCAAATTTTCGCTCTTTTTTTAACAAAAAAAGGATTTTGTATAACGTTGAACCAGCGGGCAGCTTGAATCCGCAATCTATCCCCCTTTACCCAAGCTGAATGTGATATTTTCTTACCTATACAAGAAGGGTATCTGTAACTATGCACAACTAGGTTTTGTTTAAGTGGGAAAAATAGTAATTGAAGAAAGTACTATCATCCCAATCATATCTAATGCATATTAAGTTTTACATCTGGGAAGAAATAAACTGGCAAAACTACTGTTTGTTTGTTTGTTTGTTTGTTTGTGTGTTTGTTTGTTTTGGTTTAAAGCCGTTGTCAATGTTTTTTCACTTATTTGAGGGAGTGGAAGCCCAATGGGCAACAGAAACCACCCTCAACGACACTACATGGTAACAAACAGAGACAACACC
This sequence comes from Mopalia muscosa, assembly GCA_031763545.1. Classification (NCBI taxonomy): domain Eukaryota; kingdom Metazoa; phylum Mollusca; class Polyplacophora; order Chitonida; family Mopaliidae; genus Mopalia; species Mopalia muscosa. The sequence continues at coordinate 569 of JARFOD010094875.1, read as the reverse complement.
AAACAATCACAGGACATAAGATAAACACACCACAAACCAGATCGGCTATCTGGTGCCCCTTATATACCTCCGCGAACACCGGGAGAACAGGGAAGCACCCAGTCAACCACTCGCTCGAAGTTTTGATTGAAATTAGAACTATTCAAAGAGGTTATAGGTTTTATCAACCCTGGGAAATCAATCCTAGTCAACGATAGCACTTTATTTAATTATTCGACTTGTCTGAACTGATAGTTTTCAGTTGTTGTTTCCCTTAAAAGAAGAGCCTTACAATGGGAATAAACAACCCAGTAAGTAAAGAAAACAATCTTAAACTCAACTTGTTGAGCTAACAGTCCGGGAAGACTTTACCACTTTAAGTTAAAGGTCTTCCCAAATGGTTCATGCCTAGAAAACGTATAAAAATAGTCCAATATGCACTGAAAGATTGGCAACTTGTTTCATTAAAAAATTCGTTGTACATGTGGATAAATTGGGATTCGAACATCTGACTCACTAAGAGTTAGTTGTGATTTTTCGAGTGACGTCACCAGGGGAATTCGCCAAGTGACTGGTATCTATAGAAACCT